>APFE030577832.1:94741-117030 GCA_000404065.3 Pinus taeda
CTCCAAATGGCTGCCCAAGAAGCTCCTCACTCCAGCTACAATGCTCCTCCAAGACTCCTCACTGTTGCTCCAAAACAAGCTCAAGAACTGCTCACTAACTCTGAAAGAAGACTCTCACTCAAATGCACAAGACTGCTGTGAGAGAATGAGAGCTCTTGGGTGAGTTAAATAGCTTTTGGGAGGGGGATATGGACCCCAAAGATGTTTTAGAAATATTGCAATGCTGTTTGGAGTCCACCAAAACCCTAAAACTAATTACAAATCCCCAAAAAAACGGTTTAAAAACTTGCTGTTGCGTCCGGTTTGTTGGCACCCGTGACCCGGCCGTTTTTTAGCGGACCCGGCCGGGTCGGCCGAGTCAGCAATGACTCGGCCGAGTCATTGAGTGACTCGGCCAGGTCATTGCTGACTCGGCCGACCGTTCCGTTTCAAAGGCTGAGTCAGTTCCCAACCGATCGACTCGGAATGACTCGGCCGGGTTGGTTGTGACTCGGCCGGGTTGTAAAACACTGCTTGGTGCAAGGGTAGTTATAATAGGGGAATCCCACAATTGGGTATACGAGTGTAGGAAGGAAAAATCGTGGTACATGAGTTACCTTGACCTTTGTTTTTCCACCTTTCTTCATATGCCTTTTGCCTTGATTGATTTTGCTTCATAATTGGTCAGGGCTCCAAGGGATGAGAGCATGATGTGTAGGATACAACTGTAGATCCCCCATTTAAGGTGGGGTAGTTCGTTTCCCACCAGGGGTTGGGACAATCATGGGTTCCTTAATGATGGAGGGGGCTCATCTAGGGCCCACAAGAACCAAGGTGATAGGCATAGATAAGGGGTAGAGCTCATGTTTGGATTTTGCCCATGTGCTAAATTTGTATGTCTCGACCATCTTTTGTATTTTATGGTACATTTCCTATTGAGAGTGGCCAAATTATGCTTTTTGTTTTCTTTTTAGCTGCATCAACCTCCAGGGCATTGTTCCATGTTTGATCCAAGGTGTTGACAACAGGAGGGGGAGGCTAATGCCTTATGGACGTAGTGGACAAACGTGGACCCTGATGGGAAAAATGATGAATGGGTTGTAATGAGCGGAAGGGGGGCGATGTATATGGTATGAGGAAGCTGGACCACACAACCAAAATCGGGGTTTCCCATGTGGTGACATCCCTAAATCTTGGTAGCCAATAAAGGAGATTCCACGGGACTAGGGTACAAGGTTAACCATCAAATTGGGCATGGGAGACAAGAATACAAGCCTAGTACACCCTTTCTGCCGAATCCCCCCACTAATTCATGCTCAAAAGTGTCCATGAAAAGTAAACAAAAATATCCAACTACAGAATTAAAAACCATACCTTCGGGGTTTGGAAGGCCCACATTCAAACATACGATCATAGAAAATAGGCAAGGGATCACATGGTTGTCTTAGGTGGTGGAGAAAATGGCACATCGAGCTATCTGGTGGCTGCAACGAGCTGTTGGCTAAAGACCATCTAGGAGAATTTCTTTTCTCCTATGGATATCACCGACAAAGTGGTGGGCAACGTCTAGCTCTAACTGGGACATGATCTCTCGGAAGAGTGCACTGATGTACTCGAATGGGGAGGTCATGAGAACAACAACAATCTCTTGGGTTTGCAGACCTATCACCTGCACATATCACAAATCGTGCACATGGGGCAACATTTTTTTGTAGCGTATAATGATCACCCATGCTTATATTAGGTCTCAAAAGTCAAAATAAAATTTAAATATAAATGCAAGTTTAATCTAAATGTTGCTAGTCTACCATGCAAATATCATATGATGTTAGTTCTAATGCCAAAATCAATACGCAATGCATCCTACCCTAACATGCATATGGTACAAGGGTAACACTAAGTGTAATCATAAAACTAGTGCAACCAACATATCATCAAATCAATATAAATATGCCTTCCTATATGATTACTCATGGAGCAAAACCCAAAGGGAATGTAGGCACAATCACATGGAGGATGATGTAGGTGGGAGGCGGGAAAATATAATATCCATTCTATGTAAAAGGAAGTCCTAGAAGAGGGAAATTAATTCAATCTAGAAGTGCAGAGCTTTCCTTCTAAGCACAGGATGGAAGAATGAATGATCATACTCATGAACTCCCTATCACAATAATTGTTCATAATATTATGCTTTGTGGATGCCACAAGAACATGATGGTAGGGGAAAGGAGGGCAAGGGAAGGAAGGAGTGCAACAAACAGGGAGCTCAATGTGATGGTCACATTGGAGAGGGTTGGTTATGGAGTGATCATAATCCCGAGGGTGTGTCTGAGGAGGTAAAATATATTCAATGAGGAAATCTTCCTTCACACTATACTTAGAAGGGGGAAAGGGCTCATGATCACTTGAGATCATATGACAAGGGGTTAGGGAATCACTTATGGATGACTCAAAATGATGAACATGAAGGAAAGGCGACAGGGGAAGGTGAAGTATTGTATTCAACGAGATTCTTTCCCTGAAAATCAAAGTCTAAAAACTCAAGTGATTTTAATATATTGTCAGAATCACAAGGTAGGTAGGCAGGAGTAAGGGCCCTATCGATTTCATTATCATTAGTATCAAAGATAGGGTCTTCCCTAAAAGGAGAATCAATTACTTCCAACTGCCCTCTTTCATGCAAGGGAAGATAATGCCCAAGAGAAATAAATAATGCTCGAGAGAAAGGAAAGACCAATCTCAACCTCATCCTCCTTGGTGGTGTCATAAATGGGATCACATTCAAATTGAGGACCAACAATTTCCCATTTCTTCTTTTCATGTGGAAGTAATCTCCGAAATGGGATCACCTTCCCCAAGGTTCTCAACCGGAGAGTTATGAGGAGTAATATCCTTGAGAAAGGCAAGGTTAGCCTCAATTTCACTTTTCATAGAATCATCCTTCCCGAACATGTGTTCTCAAAATCATCTTTTCCATCATGTGGACCCAAGGAGGACTCATATTCCTTCTCATCACTTAGATTGTCAAGGTCCTCTCCAACCTATTCATCTTGACTAATGAGACCTTCCCTTTGGAGGCCTACCTCTAAGCTTTCACAAGCAACTTCATTAGATTGGATTTTTTCTGCCTTATACTTCAAGATTTGTTGATCAACTTAGTAAAAGATGAAATGCTTTTAGGCTCACAAGAATCAAGCCAACCTCGGTGTTTATATTCAAAATAGGCAATAAATAACTCAATGAGGCTGTCTAGATGAACCACATGTACCTCGGAAGCATGCTTGATGAGTTTTGCTATGTGATCAATTGCTGTAGATGGATCAACCTCAAATTGTGGCATATTTCGCATGAACTTCCAATCCAGACCATTTGGGTATCCTGGGACGCATGTGATATCCAAAGTAGGGAACCACTCGTGAAACCTTTTGATAGCCATTGATATTTATATATTGATATCATGGGAGATGCCAATGTGAACTAAAATTGCCTTAACGAATGCTTGCTTCACCCTACGAGCATTGACTTTGAGATTCAATGAAGAACTAGGGCTTCGTTCTTCCAATGGAGTCACCAAAATGATATGTCAATAATGTCGTATGAGGAATAAGACACACGTCTCATGTCCCCGACAAAGTCGCCAAAAATGTTATTGTTCAAACTAGTAGGGGTCCTAGGAGGGGATCCTATAGAGCAACTACTAGGTCAAGTGACAACAATTAAGCAGTAGCCCACTGTCACCTCAACTATAGCTGCTTGCTCTTTATAGACTTTCAGTGATGGGAGGAGATTGTTGAAGAAAGTGTAACTAGGTTCGATCTTCATCAATATGAAATATAGTTTTGATTCTTGTATTTTGTAAAAGAAAGAAAAATGATTATTATTATTATTGAGCTTAGGTTTCTTGCCCAAGAAATTTGTTTTATAGGTCAAGCAGTAATTGAAAGTGCTTCAAGGGTTGTCCTAGGTCAAGAAGTAATTGAAAGTGCTTCAAGGGTTGTCCTAGGTCAAGAAGTCAAATAGGGACATTGTCATAATATGAAGACCCCATCAGGCATCTTGTAATTGTAATTTTTTTTTTTTTTTTTTTTGTATTTTACTGAGCCTTCCAAGACCAAGTCGGCCTAGAAGCTGGATTTCGTACCCCTAGAAGACCCATATGTAGGAGACAATTCGACCTCACTTGAACACATTTCATTCCTCTCTCTCTCATACGAAGGAAGAAACAAAAAAGGGCAGTGAAGAAGGAGAAGAAGTGATTTGGGTTTCTCTGTCTCTCTTTATCTCCACATGTGTGAAGAAGAGGGCTAAAATTTCGTAGTTTTCGCTAGGGTTTATGTTAATTTTAGGCAACAGTGGTGTGTTCTATGCTTTAGAGCAATTTTACCTCAATTTCTTTATGAGACCAATATCAATTTCAGTTTAGCAATCACATAAACACGTAAGTAAAGTGCTGATAGAACATAAACATAAACAGTAGAAGACAAGCCAAGACAAGAAGACACAAGATGTGGCACCAGCCAGGGACGAACCCCAATGTGTGGAAACCCTTGATCAAATCTTCTTTTAGTCTTCAATAGTTCAACAGAGAGAGTACAATTTACAAATTCTGATCATTTATGACAACAACGAAAGAGCCCTAACTAGAAAAGTCAACGTTGGTCAATAGGGCAGATTTGACCGTCAAAGATTGAGTCAACTTCGGCCTCCAAACAACAAGATGAAACAGCTCTCAAACCGGTCAAATTCAGCCCAGTCAAAGTCTGGTTAAACAATCAACCCTCTGTCAGCCCTAACCACAGTCAACGTTGGTCAAACAAGGGTCAAACAACCTCGGATTTCGTGCTTAGAACTGTGGCTTGCCTAAATACTAATTCCTCACACAAAGCCGCAATCAAAGATGGTCAACATAGTCAAAACAACCTCCAGAAGTTTTCGGTCAAATCTGGTCAATGCAGGCAAGAAAACAACCTTTCCTTCGCACATGTGGAGAGAGAGAAGTCCAGAAATCCGTACCCAACCAATGAGAGAGAGAGAAAGATGAATGTGTAAATGAGTGATTAAAGTCTGTCCAAATGAGGAGGCATCATGTATTTATAGGCAAACGTTGAGGATGAATAGACATGACTTTTGGGCTTTTGAGCCTACATGAGTTTGCTGGCCGACCTTGACAATTTGTCCATAAACAAAATAAATTCATAACTTCATTTGTACATATCGGAATTGGGTGACCTTTAGATCAATCCTACATCTCTTGGAGAGAGGAATCCAAGAAAAAATATCAGCTGTCATAAATAAGATGACCCATGTGGAGTTTGGCCCTAGTTGGCAATTTTAACACTCCCTCTCAACAAGGGAGAACTCCACCTACTAATCCATTTGCCAATCTGTACTATCTCTGCCATCCATTTCCTGCTCTGTTGAACTATGAAGAAGAAGAAGTGACCAAGAACGTATCATACCATTCTCTACTGACTTGAAGTCAGTCCCAATCAAAAGAGTGTCTCATACCACTCTTACTGACCCGAAGTCAGTTCCAATCAAAAGAGTGTCTCATACCACTCTTACTGACCCGAAGTCAGTTCCCATTGATCCTAGATCAATATCGAACATCCTAATGTAGGGAGTACGGCGGTACATGATGAGTTCGTCGGTAGTACTATGGTCGTTATCCTCATTTCCCTACTCATTGGTCAGATGAGATGTCCTTCACATGAGTCCTAGACTGCATGGGTAGGATGTCTTGGCAAGAGAAGGATGAACCACTCGTCCTGCTCACATGTCACCAAGGGGTATCACAGGGGAAGGATGAACCACTCACCTTGTACACAACAAACCACTAGGGGAAGGCTGAACCACTCACCCTGTGCACAACAAATCACTAGGGGAAGGCTGAGCCACTCACCCTATGGTTGCTGACCATTGCAAGAAGTATCCCAAGCCCGCGAGAGCTCTCAAAGCTCAATGTTCATCTCATACAGGACCCTTATAAGAGGGTCTCTCCACGACTCTAAGTTGTTCTCGGAAGGCCAAGAATTTGACCTTCCCCAGGGGTTTTGTCAAAATATCAATGACATGCTCATCAGTGCCAACGTGATGGAGCCTTATTGCTCCTTTTTGAACCATATCCCGGATAAAGTGGTACCTGATATCTATATGCTTGGAGTGATCATGAAACATGAGATTCTCTGATAATCGAATCCCACTCTGGTTGTTGCATAGAATCACGGTGGTATCCAACACATGTCCAAACAACTCACTGAAGAGCTTCCTCAACTAGACAACTTCACAGGAGGAGATACTAACAACTATGTATTCAGCGTCGGCGATACTCAAGGCAACTGATTTCTGCTTCTTGCTCATCCAGGATATTGAAGCAGAACCCAAAGAAAAACAAAATCCAGAAGTGCTCTTACGATCCACCACATTGCCATCCCAATCAACATCATAATAACCATGCAGCCTCACATTTCCGGCAGTGTATCTCAATCCATGAGTGATTGTGCCCCAAAGATATCTCAGAAGATTCTTGGCGGCAATCCAATGTATATGATGAGGCTCAACCATGTATTGGCTCATTGTGTTAACTGGAAAACATATGTCCGAACGGGAGTTCACCAAGAACGTCAGTGCTCCTATGAGTTGACAATACTTAAAAGCATTTCCTAATTCAGGTCCAACAACACTACCACATAAGTTCTTAAAGTCAAGTTCCATCAGAGTAGTCATAGGCTTGCAGTCCACCATCCCAAATCTTTCCAATATCTTCACGACATATTTTCCTTGAGAGAGGAAAATTTCACTTGGCTTTTGTCAGACCTCCAACCCTAGGAAATAATGCATCTGTCCTAGGTCCTTCATCTCAAATTCAAAGGCCAACTCCCTTTACATTTGTAAATGAGAGGGTCTGCACCTATCAGAAAGAGGTCGTCCACATAAAGTACCACAATGAGAGGTTTATCATTTTCAACCTTAAAGTAAAGGTTCAGATCGGCTTCGCCTCTAGTGAATCCCAACATCATCAGATAGCTATCAATCCTCTCATACCAAGTCCGGGGTGCTTGCTTCAATCCATAGAGATCTTTCTACAACCTGCATACATGAGATTCCTGATCATGAACTTCAAACCCCTCGGGTTGTTCCACATAGACTTCCTCTTTGATTGAACCATGCAAGAAGGCGGTCTTGACATCCATCTGATGTAGGTTCCATCCTTGCGAGGCAACAAGGGCTATGATTGAGTAGATGGTGGTGTATCGGGCAACAGGAGCAAATATCTCGTCGTAATCTACACCTTCCTTTTGAGAGAAGCCTTGAGCAACAAAGTGAGCCTTGAACTTTTCTGTGCTTCCATCAGCTCCATGTTTGATTTTGTAGAGCCACTTAGAAGTGACAACTGAGTTGTCCTGGGGTCTAGGGATCACATCGCTGACATCATTCTTCATAATTGACTCGTATTCTTCATTCATAGCATCCTTCCATATTTGTTGTTTCATGACTTCTTCGAATGATGAAGGCTCATTTTGAATGATAGTGCTCATGGTGGTCAAATATCCTTGATACCTGTTCGGCTTCTTGGTTTCACGGAAAGCCTCCCCTTGGTGCAATGCGCCTCTTAGCATCTTCGAGAGTCTCCCTAAGCCATGAGGGTCTCCTCTTGGAGGAGGAAGGCTAATGAGGGAGTGGATTAATAGGATCCATAGGTTCATCAACATCAGGGATCATTTCGTCCTCTTTTTCACCCTAATTTCCTGTGCTAGTTTCTTTGTCCTTTCTTAAGATAGGAAGGTTGTTGATATTGCTGAGGGCCATATCTTCGTCGAAGGTGACATCATGACTTATCTCAACTTCCTTTTGACCAACCACATAAATTCTATATCCCTTAGAATTTTCACTATAGCCCACAAAGATTCCTTTCTTCTCGGATGCACCAAATTTGCTTCTTTTCTCTTTCGGCACATGAAAATATACAACCTTATAGGGTTTCCAAAAATTCTAAAATGAGAGACATCGGGTTTCTTACCAGTGAACATTTCTTCGAGAGTCTTGGAGTCCAATCCCTCATGAGGGCATCGGTTTTGAACATACACGACGGTATTTGCAGCTTCACCACGTAGAAACTTTGGAAGGTCTTGATCATGAAGCATGGCACAAACAACTTCTACAATAGAGCGATTCTTCATTTCAGCCATGCCATTATGCTTGGGAGTGTATGGCGTTGTAGTCTCCCTCTTAATGCCAACTTCTCTGCAATAAGCTTGGAAAACATTGGATTCTAACTCGGGCATGCCTGTCACCATCTGCCTCACATCGGGTAGGACCTTATAGTGAAGATGGGCGAACCTCCAGTGCCATAGTTCAGATTGTAGAGGTGTGTCGCAAGACATGGCTCCCAATGGACTTCCTCCAACTTGATACAAGCTGTCCACCCTAAACCCAAGAGTAAAAGCATCCTAGAAATTTCTTTTCCAAACACGTACCTTTCCATCGATAAAATCCACCTTGATTCCTTTATCTTCCATTGCTGAAATGGACATCAGGTTCTTCTTGAGATCGGGTACATATAGTATTTCTTGCAAATGAATAGTGTTACCTTGATTCAATTGAAGGGTATCATTCCCTACTCCCTTCACGGGATAGGTGGCATCGTCTCCAAGGATGATCTCCAAGTTTGTCTCCACTATCAATTAGCCAATTTCCCAAAGTGTCTGGAGGAGAGGCAATGGAGAGGGCCGATATAAGATAGTACTCTTTTTGCTTATCATTAGCAACATTGGATTCATCATTCCTGGAGTTCCTTGATTTCTTGGTGGGTCGACTATTTCCTTGATGTCCCACATTCCTTTTTCCTTTGCCATTGGACCTGCCATTCCTTTGATCGTCGTTGTTGAGGTTGCCCCTGGAGTTGTTATGGTAGTCATCATTTCGAGGTGTATCCCTTCTATTAGGACACTCCCTTGCATAGTGGCCAAACTTATTGCAAACAAAGCATCTTCTCTTCCTTCCATTTTTGAATCTCGGTCTTCCTTGACTTTGTTTCTTTGAACTTGCATTGTTCTTCCTCTTGGCATGAGTGGAGAATGTAGTGGGGTTGCTTCTATTAGAAGGCATTTCTTGGTCGACCATTCTTGTTTCTTCTTGAATGCATCTTGATATCAATTCTTCAAACCCTGGAATTCGATCATTGTTGAGTATAGTGGTTCGAAATAGGTGGGAGTCCTCTAAGGGTGGTGAGAGGAAGTTCCCTGTTAGGAATGATTTCTCCAATCGAGAGTAGATCATTCTTGATATCAGTAATCCTCAAGAAATAGGATTGAATGTGCTTGTCCTTGTCCTTCTTAATATCCTTCAACTTATTCTTGAGAAAGAGAATTTGATTAGAATTACTAACCTTGAACATGTCGACCAACCTGTCATATATCTCCTTAGAGGTCTTCAGTTTGAAGATATAGGCCACCAGATGCTTGTCAATGGAATCCTTGATAATCTTGTTTGCTTTGACTTTAGTCTTATTGTACTTGGTCTTCGCAACAACTGACTTATTTGAAGGAGGCTCAGGGATTTTACCCTGCACATAATCCATCACTTCCTTCTCTTCCAAGGTTAAATCAAGAGACATCTTCCATCCATGATAGTTAGATTTATCATGGAGCTTGTCTTCAGCTGGGAAGTAGGATGAGGAACTCGTTGAGTCTTTTGTCCTTGTCCAACTGTCTTTGGTGATTACTCTTTCACTCTTGCTTGGGCTTTGTTTTCACCTCAGCTCTGATACCATGTTAATTTTAGGCAACAATGGTATGTTTTATGCTTTAGAGCAATTTTACTTCAATTTCTTTATGAGCCCAATATCAATTTCAGTTTAGTAATCACATAAACATGTAAGTAAAATGCTGATAGAACATAAATATAAATAGTAGAAAACAAGCCGAGACAAGAGGACACGATGTGGTACCAGCCAAGGACAAACCCCAATGTGGGGAAACCCTTGATCAAATCTTCTTTTAGTCTTCAATAGTTTAGTAGAGAGAATAGTTTTAAAACTTCGACTCCGACTCCGACTCCGACTCTGAAACGGTAATGACTCGGCCGGCTCGATTTCAATGACTCGGTCGTTGTAAAAAATACATTAAATATTTTTTTTTTTTATAAAAAACATAATTTTAAAGATTTTAAAGATAATTTTAAAGATTTTCATTCATGTTTCCAAACACACAGCATTATAATATAGATGGAAGACAACATATGATCAAAGTAGGCTCATGAACAAATCCATTATATCAAAATGGTACCCAATGGAAATACATAGTCAATTGTCATACATGATCAAAGACTCAAAACAAAAAACACATAACCAAGGAGGCTAGAAATGGCCTCTACAACAAAAGTAAACTGTGACCAAACTCCAGTACTAGTACTACAGCTACTGGCTAGTAGCTACTGCCAGAGGAGCCAAGATCATGTCGATCAATCTCTGGATCATCATCAGAGTGAGACAAGGGTCCCGTGGCTCCTCCTTATCATCGTCATCTCCAACTGCAGCTGTAGAGGTGGTACCACTAGCAGGCTGTGCAACTGCAGCAGATGCAAGTTGAGATAGAGTAGATATGCGGTTGCGCTTCTCTCGTGGTCGAGCAGAGGAAGCACATAGAACTGGAGTCCTTGCTGGTTGTGAGACTGAGGATGGTGGATTAGGATCTGCATTCAACTGAATAACATGTTCAAGTTCAACTGATGTCTCGATATCTAAATCTAAATCAAGATCCTCGTGAGGATCAAACTCTGCTGGACGACTCTCCACTACCCAATCTGATGTTGGATTAATGTCTTCCAACACAATGGGATCTGAATCAGGTCTTTTGTTCAGCAAATGGTTTCGTCTGAGCCGGAGGTTTTATTGGACATAAACTAGATCATTTAACCATTTTTGATCCAAACGGTTTCTCTTCTTTCTATTACTTGGGTGCAGGAGCGAAAACGGGAGCCGTAGTGACATTTTCAGAAGCTCTTGGTTTGGGAGCAAATCCCAAAGGAGTTCAACAACCAATGTCACTAACATCAAGGTACATAGAGGGGTTGGTGCTCTTGATTAAATACGAGTTCCATACCCTAATACACATGACAAATTCAATGGAAACAATGGCAATTCCTCCAATCCTGAAATCTGAAAAAACTATAAGTTTGCCGGATTTTGGAATGAAATCTAAAATGCAACTTTCTCCATATGAAATCCAATGAGGCTGAACCACTCTCAAAACATCCTGAGTCATTCCATGGTAAATAGTTAAAAATTTAAGTAAAAGGATGAAAATGAAGATTAAAGAGAATGTCACTTTTACTTTAAGAATTTAACATTACCATGAAATTTGAATAGCATATCAATAGTAGAGAGCATTTGAGTGTGTTAGATAGGGTTTGAGAGGGGGAAATGGACCCCAAATAACATTTAGCTAATTCATAAAACACCTTGAAGTCCAAAACAATCAACAAACCCCTTAAAATTTCATTAAAATAATGTTAATCGTTGTTTTAGAGGGTTACGGGCCGTTGTTTGTGACTCGGCCGAGTCAATACGGGAAACGACCGAGTTGGCTGAGTCATCCATGACTCGGCCGAGTCATTCAATGACTCGGCCGAGTCATTCAATGACTTGACCGAGTCATTCAATAACTCGGCCGAGTCATGGCTGACTCGGCCAACCGAGCCGTTTTTTGTACCGAGTCACTCCGGAGGGCAGTGGAACGGACCAACTCGGCCGTTTCCGTTTCGAAACGGCCATTTTTTAAAACTATGGTAGAGAGACATAGTACAATTTACAAATTTTAATAATTTATGACAACAACAAAAGAGCTCTAACCAGAAAAGTCAATGCTAGTCAACAGGGCAGATTTGACCCTCAAAGATTCGGTCAACTTCAGTCAACTTCGGCTTCCAAACAACAAGATGAAACAACCCTCAAAGCTGGGGTCAAAGAACCTCGGATTTCGTGCCCAGAATTGTGGCCTGCCCAAACAGAAATTCCTCTCACAAAACCGTAGTCAAAGATGGTCAACGCTTGGTCAACACAGTCAAACCAACTTCTTGAAGTTTTTCGTCAAATCTGGTCAACACAGGGACAACAAGGAAACCACCTTTCTTTTGCACGTGTGGAGAGAGAGAGAGAGAGAAGCCCAAAAGGTTGATTTGGGGTAGCATCAGATGTATTCTTGCCACGAATATTGGTGGGGAGGCTAAGACATGAGATCTCCAATACCCATAAAGAGTTTGGGCAGATTCTAAACAATTTGGAAGATATTAAATGTGAATTAATATAAAACTATGTTAGGATGGTCCAAAAGTCATGGATCAAGCCAAATCTAATCTTAGCCGTAGATTAGGGACTTAATCTCGGCCGTTGATTTGTCAACGAGAAAAGTATAAGAGGAGGCTTGAGGGTCACTTGGAGAACACACCAAGAGATCAAGATTTCGACTTTTTGGGGCTAGGTTTGTTGAGAAAGTTGAGAGAGTGATCGGAGTTGCAGGCTTGCAGCTGAGGGGCAATGAATATAGAAGCGGAGAGGCAGAGATAGCATCAGGAGTATCAATGTAGTAGCATTGGTTTTCCTGCATTGGGTTTTTCCGGGGACATTAGTCCAAAAATAACGTTGTCACTTGTGTGCTTGTTTCTATTTCCTTCAGTTGATGATCTGTAACGTGTTGAGCATGTACTTGTATTTATTGCTAGTGTTTACATGGTAAATAACTTGTTAAATAACAGAAAAGTAGGTAGGAATAAATCAGTAAAGTGCATGAAGGGTTTCTAACGTGTCAGACTTAGAAATTCCAACACAGAAATCGATGCCGAACCAATGAGAGAGAGAGAATTATGAATGTGTAGATGAGTGATTGAAGTGTGTCCAAATGAGGAGGAGGCATCATGTATTTATAGGCGAACGTTGAGGATGAATAGACGTGACTGTTGGGCTTCTGAGCGTACATGAATTTGCTCGCTGACCTTCACAATTTGTCCATAATCAAAATAAATTCCTAACTCCATTTGTACATGTCAGAATCAGATGATATTTAGATCAATCCTACACCTCTCGGAGAGAGGAATCCAAGAAAAATATCAGCTGTCATAAATAAGATGATCCATGTGGGTTTAGCCCTAGTTGCCAATTTTAACAGTTTTTGTTGTCGGGCTAGGGTTTCATTGTTGAGGTTCGGTCTGGTGGAAAAGAGTTGAAGGAAGGGCTAACAAAGTCCCCTTCTAGATCCAGAAGATAGATTAGGTCAAGCAAGGTAGTTGGAGGCAAAGAAGAAGCAGTTCTAGTCCACATGTGCGAAGTAGCCGCTGTTGCCGGGGGGCCAAAGTTGCAGATCTGCAGTTAGGGCCAAAAAGTTGTGGCTGGAGGTCGAAGTAGTGTTGTCGGAAGAGATTCTGCTGGGTTTGGAAAGCAGTGAAGCAAGCACATTCTTGAGAAGCTTATCTTGGTCTTGGAAGGGCTTCAGTGTTGGTCAAGGGTCTTGGTATTCACCAATAAAGAATCTATAAGAAGAGATTGAAGGGTTTTCCTCTCAATAGGAGAGGTTTTTCCCTAGCTTAGAGTCTACATCTTGTGTACTTGTATCTTGTTGGTCTTCCTGTTTTGGTAGTTGTTTGATGATTGAAGAACACACTATAATAATAATAAGAAGAAGATAATCCTAATAAGTAAAAAGACATCACAAGCAGTTATCATAGTTAGAAGAATCATTAATATCGTGTTGCCTTATATTCTTCAACATGGTATCAGAGCTATGGTTCCCACAAGGCATGAAGAAGGTCAACTCTATTATGAAGAACCTTGAAGAGAAGTGTTCATCATTAGCAAGTCTCATCAAGCAAAGTTTCATGGTAGTATGGAATAGTCTCTTCTCTTCCAAAGATCTCAAATATTTAAAGAATGAAGGATTGTTCTCAGTCCTCATTCGAACATTTCAAGATGAGAATATATGGGTGATAGATAGTGGAGCTTCAAGACACATGACTGGATATCACAAGCAACTCAAAACCCTATCCAAAGGGGAGTCCTCATACTCTGTGGAGCTTGGTGACAACAAGAGCTATCCTGTAAAAGGCATTGGATCTACATCAATTGAGCTGGAAGGAGGGGGTAACATTCATCTCCACAACATTCTATATGTTCCAGCCTTCCAGGCTTGTGCAAAAATCCTATTTTTGTTTCATCATTACAAGAAAAAGGAGATAGAGTTTCTTTTATAGATTGCAAAGTAGTGGTTTGGGCTAAAGATTCTAGCATTGAAAAAGCCAGAACCATTGTAGTTCGAGAAGGAAGACTCTATAGACACTCATCTCCTCTAAATCAAGCACTTATCCATATTGAGATAAGTCTGTGTGAACTTTGGCATAGAAGATTGGGCCATCTTCATTACAAGATCTTGGAAACCCTAAACTCCATTGTAAATGGGATACCAAATCTCAAAGAAGACCATGGAGTTTGCAAAGGCTGTGTTGTGGGAAAGAATGCAAAGAAACCATTTGCAAATAGTACATCTAGAGCTCATGAGATTCTAGATCTCATCCACTCTGATGTATGTGGTCCCATGTCTAAATCACTTGGAGGTCATCTATATTATGTTACTTTCATTGATGCTGATTCAAGGAAAACTTGGGTTTATTTATTTAAATCCAAGGACGAACTATTCATAAAATTTCAAGAATTCAAGGCAGAGGTAAAAAATCTTACAAAAAGAAAGATAAAGATTCTAAGGTCAGACAATGGAGGCAAGTATACTTATAAAGAACTCGTTGCTTTTTGTAAGGAGGCTAGGATCAAGAGGGAGCTTATAGTTCCATACAATCCTGAGAAGAATGGAGTAACTAAATGAAAGAATAGGGCTATAGAAAAAGGTGTCAAGGCTATGTTCCATGATCAAGATCTACAGAAATTCCTACGGGGAGAAGCAACAAAGGCTGCAATATATATTCAAAATAGAAGTCCTCACAGGTCAGTTGGCAATATAACTCCAGAAGAACTCTTCACTGGGAAGAAACCAAATATTGATCATCTCATGATATTTGGATGTCCTGTATATATTCACATTCCCAAGGATGAAAGAAAGAAGCTAGATCCTGTAAGCAAGAAAGGAATATTTGTTGGATATTGCAACTCTTCCAAGGCTTATAGAATATACATAAAGGAAGGACATCAAATAGAAGTAAGCAGAGATGTAATTTTTGACGAGAGCATTTCCTAAAAGAAATCCAAAGATCTCCCATCTGATTTTGATGAGGAGGATCTTCCTATGTTTGAGGAAGAAGTTAACAAGGAAGAAGTCTCTCATCATGAGGAAGAAGGTCCTAGTGAACCAATCTCTCTCCCTGAAAGAAGAAAGAGACCTAACTGGTTAACTTATACACTTCAAGAAGCAAAAGGTCACACTGCAAGAGGAAGATTCAGGGAGAGCAAGAAACCAAAAAGATACTCAGGATATGCAACTTACATGTCGAAGCTCATTGAAGATGAACCTTCCACTTTCGACGAAGCAGCCAAACACCAAGAATGGAAGAATGCAATGAATGAGGAATATTAATCTATCATGAAGAATGGAGTTTGGGAAATTGTCCCAAGACCGGAAAACAAATCAGTGGTAACCTCTAAGTGGCTGTATAAGATCAAGCATGCTATTGATGGAAGTATAGATAAATTCAAGGCTAGATTCGTGGCTCGAGGTTTCTCTAAGGAATAAGGCATTGACTATGAAGAGACCTTTGCTCCCACAACAAGGTATACCATGATCCGATCATTGATATCTCTGGCAACATCAATGGGATGTAAGGTACATCAAATGGATGTCAAAACAACATTCTTGAATGGTACCATAGATGAAGAAGTCTACATAGAGTAACCATTGGAATTGGACGTAAAGGATAGAGAAACTCATGTTTGCAGATTGAAGAAGGCACTTTATGGCCTCAATAAAGCTCCTAGGGCATGGTATGCTAGAATGGATGCATACTTGCAAAGGTTGGGTTTCAGGAAAATCACGACAGATCCCAATCTCTACATCAAAGTAGAGAATGATTAACCTGTCATCATTCTTCTATATGTAGATGATCTTCTATTAACTGGTAATGAAGAAAGAATTCAAGAGTGTAAGAAAATGCTGGCAGCCAAATTCGATATGAAAGATCTAGGCCTTATGCATTATTATCTGAGACTGGAAGTCTGGAAGGAACCAAATGAAATAATTTTTTCAGGATTTCAGGATTGGGGGGATTGCTATGTTTCCATTTGATTTTTTCATGTACGAGGGTATGTAACTTGCATTTAATCAAGAACACCAATCGTTCTATGTACCTTGATGTTAGTGGCATTGATTGTTGAACTCCTATATCATGATCCTACTAAAAATGTACCCATCACTCAAATAAAACCTTGAATTGACATGCTAAGCATTTTCCATCTTATATTAATGCTTAAGAGGGTGATATTGATGATGACGATCGCAATATAGGCAAAGATTTTGAAGATATGTAGGTATTTCTTGTAGCAAGAACTTTTTTTGATGTTAGAGGCCATCTAGGGATTGTTTGTTGATGTATTTTTGGTTTAGAGATGGATTGCACTCAGTGTTATTTTGGTTATGTGCACCCTTACAAGCTATATAAATGAGAACTTTTGCTTATTTGTGTATAAATGGTTTGTATTTGTATGGATGATGTACATGAATATATATGTTTTTGTTTAAAAATTTGAATATTTGTCTTTTTGGTTGACTAGTTTGTTGGTCCAATTTTTTTACCAGTTTCAATTTGGTTATGACCGGTTCTGAGTCCAGTTTTTCTTACTGGGTCGATGACCAGTCTGGTTCTGATAACACTGCTTGAAATACCACCTTGGCAATATTCAAGGAAATGAATTGGATATTTGTTGATTTATGGTAGAATCAAATGTGCTCTAAGCCTCAAAATTTGCAAGGAGGCTAGGACACATGTATTCCACAATACCTAGAAATCGTTTTGGGAAATTCCACCTGGAGATAGTTTTATTAAAATGATTAATTATTTTTAATGGGTGCCTAAGTTTAAACTTAGCAAATTAAAATAATTTAAAGGTATTAATTAAACTGAGGGGCAAACTTCTAGAAGAAGACGAGGATCAAGCCAAAATGATCTAAGCCATTTATTAGAATCTAATCTAGGTCGTTGGTTCTCAATGAGAAGAATATAAGAGGAGGCTTGATGGGCATTTGGAAATCACATCATAGAGAGATCAAGAGATCGAATTTCTTAGAGAAGGCAACACAATATTTGCTAGAGAATCGATTGAGGAGATTTCTTGCAGTGAGGGGCAAGGATAGTTTTCAGGGGAGGTCTTCCTGGATTGGAGAATACAAGGCAAAAAGGACAGAAAAACATCCAAAGAGGCTGATGCAGGGTCACACACAGCTACGCTGTGGCAATGCAGAGCTTTAGAGGGAGATCGAAATTCTGCTGAGGAACAATCAGGATCTAGTAACAGAGCCGGGGTGTGAGATCAGGAGGATTGAAAGCTGAAGTTTCCAGCCAGCAGAGGATCCGAAGGAGGTGTAGCGCAGTCCCAACTGTAGTGTCGTAGTGACTGCGTAGGCTTGACGTAGTACTACATAAAGGCAGTGTAGAGGCTCACATCCAGCGCAAATTAGTGCTGGTTCTTAATTTCTTCCAGTGGTAGGGTGAGATCATCTCACTACTCCTTTTGTCCAGTTTCTCTCTATATCGGATAGCCAGTTGGGTATCCAACGAATTGTTTTCAGAAAACTACTGCTTAATAATACAGACCCTCAGCTGCTGCACCGGTTTTCCTGCATTGAGTTTTTCTAGGGACATTTTTCCAAAAATAACGGTGTAATGTGTTGTGTATTTCTTTCTTGCTCAGTGTCTTGTTTCTGCATATAATTTTAATTGGTGAAGGCTGCAGTGTATTAGTTTCAGTATTTGCTGAAGGATGCAATAAATAATTTGTTCTGTAATTTAATAAATAGAAGAAACTTAATCAGTTTCTGCAGTAGGAATTTGGGCTTCCAAATTCTCACAATATTTTCCCTACAGCTACCCCAAACATTGTCCTCATTGCAAAGAACTCAAGTCTTGTTACTGTAAGAAAGAGAGGTTGGAGGAACTGAGGAATTGCATGGGAACCACAAGCTTCTTAAGGGTGAGGGAAACGGAATCCTTGGCCGCACCTTCTCAGTGCATTATGATTATCAGATTATCGTTAGACTAGCTAGATGCCTGATGATGATCATCTTATTAGATACATTTATTTTTTGTTTTAATGTGATTTTGTATTATCTTGTCAGAATTTATGACATCGGGACAGATATCATACTTCAATATCAATGATTGATGTACCACTTGACATTTTATACATCTTATATTTTAGCTTTATGTTCATATTTGTGTGACAATGTTTGATGTTGATATTGCTTTAAAAGAATAAAATTTTGAAAAAAATGATTATTTTTATTTTATTTTTTAAAGTTTCCAATAATTTCTGATATTTTCCCTGATAATTCCGATAATTTAAATTTCAGACCCCCAGCAATAAATTGCCAGTAACATAAATTTAACATTTTTGGCTGGGAATTCCAGCAAGATTTATTTTGTTTGTCATGATACCCAGCTGTCTAGTGAGTTTATTTGGTTATTGCATTTTCTCCTTTTTCATCTCATCACTGAAGTGAGCTGGGGTACATGTTTGTTTTTTGGTTTAAGGAAGATTGATCTCTGACATCCACTTATGGTCATGTTTCTGATGTGGGATGTGGGCAGATCCCAACATTCTTCTCTTTCCAGATTCTTTTGCTGCATCTTTGTATTGCACATAGAATGAGATATGGCAATTTGGTTAAGTAGTTTGTACATTGTGAGATGTTTGTCTAGTTATGTTTTTGACCTCTACAATTTGCATCAAAATTTAAATGGTGTGAGCATTGTTTTCAACTTTTGAGTATTCTAGAGACTGATTCTTTTCAATGGCTTCAGATAGATTTATTGAAGAATTCACTGAGTGTTCTCTTCTCAATTCCCAGGTGCTGATTTCCATGGATGATGAAGCGGGAAAAGATGCAAAGAGTTTGAAAGACTCTAAGGATAAATGGAAGAATATTTCAGAAAAAAACAAAAAGCAAGATTCCTTATCTGAAGCTGCTGCTGAAATTGATTCAAGGATTCTCTCTGCATTACTAACGGCAAGTAAACTTTGGATTGGTACAAATACTAATATTTTGAATTGGATAGAATGCTATAGTGGGTAAAAGTCTGAAGATGTATTAATGAAGATAAGGGGTGTTGTTTATGGAAAAACTGAGACATGTTAAAATTGAAGCAGGGAGGAATTGAGGATCAAAGAGAACAGTGCAATTATAAAATGGAGTGAGGAGGAAAATTCAAATCGGACTTTATTTAGTTCACCTGGACTCTATGCATCCTTGATATCGAATTCTAACATCGGCAACTGTTATGGTTAACGTGATAAGTTAATAACATATAGGAAAGCACCAGAATATGCTGCAAAGAATGACGAATTCTGTGGACTAATTAACTAATTGTTACATAAAAATTATAACAATATTTGTTGTTGGGGAGAGGATCGGGGAGGAGGTGGAGAATGGAGTTATGGCACACCTGCAGACCTGGAGGAGGATGACGAACTCTCATCAACAGAAGATATGGTCATTAAGTATCGAATAGATGCCTTAGAAGAGTAGTGTATAGTCTATTTATTGACTTATAAATGGTTGCAATAGGTCTATAGGGATAACACTTAAGAAGATGCCTCTCTCCATCTATTTTGGTCTATCTAGCCCTAAATCAGTTTAGGGTCTCTATAGCTATTTAAGAGAGTATTATAAAGGCATTAAAGAGATGATTAGTTGGGTACTTCACTATTAGAGGCAAAAAGTGCCTAAGTAAGTTAAATTTAGGCCTTGTTTAGGTGCTTTTATTGTTAATCTAAAAACTTGGGTCAGCATCACTAACATAGTAATATCATTAATTTTAGTCTAATATATAATAATATAATATTACATTAAATATATAATAATAATATTGGGCCCTGTGCCCCTTGTATTACTATTGATCACCATGGACATCTGAGTATATTGTTATATTTGTAATTTTAGAGCATATAAGGGTGTCCATCATGTGTTGTTGGAAGTTACAAGCATCAGTTGCTAATTCAACACATAATTCTAATATAATATCCAGACTGTTGTTGCACAGATTGTCACGACAATGCTCAGACCGGGGGCTGTCACACTGGTCCCCGATCTCTCCGTTTAAGCCTGTGTCCCACGGCAAAGGGGGGTAGACCCTGAAAAGAGAAGGACGACCAACTGCGAACCAGTTGGTTTGGGAGACACGGAAGGATAAAGCACTTGATAGATTTTATTTAATTTAACGGACCAGTGCCTTATGGGTTTGGTGTCAAAATGATTACTTAACAGATGTTGCAGGAATGTGAATTGTGCACAGTGATCTTTTATCATCAAATAACTTCAAAAATGCAAGATATTAGTGAATTCACAATGCTTTTAACAATGCTCTGGCGATTTAAAAGGAAATAAACTCTGAAAGATATAACCATATAGATTTGCACATCAACCAGACATTATACTAAGCATGCCAAATCTCATGAAAGTAAACATTCATCAAGATTTTAATCTTAGCAAAATAGAGAGCGATGAGATTCCTAAGCTAAGACTGAATCTGGCAAAAAATTTTCCACGATAAAAATATTTTTTAATGCCTTTCCGAATAAAATTTAAAGCTAAAATCTGAACTAGAACAAAAATTGAAATCTAATCCTAAGAAATATATTTATGATTTTCCTATTTTATATATAATATATATTATTTTTATTTTTTAATTTTTTTTTATTAAAAAACAAAATTAACTAAAACAAAACTACTTTAAAACTATAGCTAAACCTAAATTAAATTAAATAAAAAAAGCTCAAATTTAAAACACTCACTGAAACCCTACGAAATTTTTTTTTTGAGACTTTTAAAATTTTTGAAATCAAAATAAAATAAATTAATGCTAAATGCTAACAAAACTAAAATAGCACAAAAGCTAAACAAACTAAAGCCCTAAACTCAGATGTATCAACGCATATGCATTTTTCGTTAAAACGTGACCAACCCAACCCAAAAAAAATCGATTTAATGAATACAGCTCCCAAACAAAACAAAGCTGCGCCACGCACATGGTGAGATTTATGGTTTGCTTGCAGGCTTAAGTGGATGGGTTCGAGGGTTAGACGGCAGCCACAGGATGGACGGACAACTACTTTCAGGACGCGGATCACTCAATTGCTATGCTTACAGGCTTCACGCTGAGAGGGTCAAGCTTATGCGGACGGCTTCAATACTCAGAACAAACCCTCAGAGATTAACGCATACGCTTGAACATGAACCAAAGTCGATTTTAAAAGGAAATACGTCAACGCATATGGCTTTGAAATCAAAACGTGACCCAAAAAAAATGAAATTCAATTTTAAGCTTAAACCATGTCCACGTTGAGTAAGAAAACTGATACGCACTGATACATAAATGATCCAAACAAAAAACGGATTCAAAACTGAGTCATGTCTACGCTTAGCCAAATGCAAGTGAATGAAGATTTTATTTTTATTTTTAATTTTTAATTTCTAATCTACGGCAGGCAACCCGAAAACATCCACGCATTAAAAACAATTTGCCACGCTCACTTTGCAGGGTAAAGATTAGGCTTACGTTTTTTCTGTTGCAGGTTGATTAGAGCGTGAAGATTGTTCGATGCTGCACGGAGTGAAACTTAAAGCTGGATACGCACCTGATTATACTTAACGTATTTGCCATATGCAGCAGAAAAGAGCTCAGGGTTGATCATTCGTTTCGCTGCTGTAGACGGCGGAGAGTGCAGGGATGAAGTTGCACGGCTGGTGTATTGCCCGTGCAGAAACAACAGGAAAAATCCTTACGCTGAGATTGTGACAGTCCTGGCCCGCGTGAAGCTTTTACAGATGTGGGAAGCAGCGTAGCTGATACATTTTGACCAGAAACACAAAATATCTTGACCAATTATTATTGAAGAAAATCTTGAGAAATTTCAGATAGCTAATGAAATGTGTTAGAAAAAATCTCTCATGCAAATTATAAAAAATGACTAAATGATTAACCAAGGGTCAAAACCAGCTGGGCTCTGCAAAAGATGCTTATGGGAGTTGGCTGGTTCAGCCTAGAACTTCCCCTAACGCCCACTGATCCTCAAGGGTTTCCTGCACAGCTCACTTCAACCGTCA
>APFE030577832.1:119945-217593 GCA_000404065.3 Pinus taeda
TAATTATTATTTTATATTGTTTTTATCATGGATCATCAAACATAGCCTTTGGAAAAAATTTCCCCTAAGACCTAGGACCTAAGACACATGAGGGGATTAACATTTTCAACCCTCAAGACTCTTTACATCATGACTTTAACAAATTTTACATCTTCAAAGGGAAAAAGCCCTTTGACAGACCCTCATAGACCACCCAGTTCTGCGACCAAAGATAATCTAGCAGATTAACACACTAGGATTCTCCTAAGATTCTAATGATAAAACTCATTCCAGCTTTGGGGTCAGGTTGAAGGAAAACTCTGCCGATCGTGGATCGGTGAGACGAAAAACCTTCCGAAATGAATATTATCACTAGAAGCTTTCAAAATTCAATATATAACATTTATCATCATTGATCACCAAGGTTGTACTTGTAAGCTAAGTGTAACCATTACAACAAATAATATCTAACATGAAATGAAATGTTATAAAATGAAATGAAATGAAACAACTTTCAACTTTCATGAAGCATCATATTCATAATTCATTACTAATGAGTTATAATTGCCAAATTCAAACTTAAATTGTCATATATTGTTTAAAAAAATATCATAATAAATATGAAAGAGTCAATAGCTATAAAAACTACTAGAAACTCGAAAAGAGAAGTAAATCTATTATCTATTTCTTATGCTTGGGCCTCTTGCCACCACGAGAAATGTCTAATTTTTTAGTTTTGTTGGAAAATCAGGATCTTTGTCATTAATATCACCCTCTAAGCATTAATATCCGGAGGTATCTTTGTCATTACCTCTGTATCTCTATAGGGATCTTTGCCATTGATATCACCCTCTAATCATTAACATAAGATAGAAAAGGCATAGCATGTCAAGTCAAGATTTTGTTTGAGTGATGCATACATTTTTAGAAGGGTCATGATAGAGGAGTTCGACAACCAATGTCACTAACATCAAGGTACATAGAGGGATTGGCTCTCTTGATTAAATATGAGTTCCATACCCTAATACATGACAAAATTCAATGGAAACATTGCAATCCCCCAATCTTGAAATCCTGAAAAACTAATAAGTCTGCTGGATTTTGAATGAAATCTAAAATTCTACTTTCTCCGTATGAAATCCAATGAGGCCGAAACCACTCTCAAACATCTTAAGTCATTTCATGGTAATGTTAAAAATTTAAGTAAAAGTGACTTTTACTTTAAGAATTTAACATTACCATGAATAGCATATCAATACTAGGGACATAGACTTGATCATTAAGCTGCTCCACTCAAAAATGATTTGTTTCTTCAAAAAAAAATTGCAAAAAAGGAAAAACGCTCCTGAAAAGGAAGGGAGTGAAATTTTTTTTAGGGAGCGCGCTCCTGAAATCGCTCCCTTTTCAGGAGCGATTTCGGGAGCGCGCTCCCTAGTTGCTCCCTCCCTGGAGCGCGGATTGGGAGCGGGATCCGCGGCGGGGGGGGAAGGGCTCTCCCGCAACATTGTATTCAATTTGAAATCGGCTTCATAAGAAGAAAATAAGGTCGGCCTACAAAAATTGAATTTGTTGAGTTATATTCTTTTATGTGAAATCAGGTCGGCTTGATGGGTTTAAGGGCAAGTTGGCCCCCCTTCTAGAGCCACTCCAAGTATAAATTAGGGCCTCGGTTCCCCTTAAAATGCAATCAGTAATCATGCTTATCTTAAGTAAGTTTATCAGATTTTCTCTGTGGCGAGGGCAGCATGCATATCTGGGGAAGAAGGCCAAATGATGAGGGTGTTTTGGGCTAATTGTCTTATTTTCTCTGTATGGTGTTTTGTTGGAGAGGATTGTTTTTGAGGGCCAATTCAGAAGCTCTGTGTGAAGGCTGCTTGAGGCACATTTCTGAGAAGTTTTCAGCCTATTTGTGGCATAATTTGGCTTCCCAGAGGCACAAATTTCAGCTTTCTTGAGGCCTAAATAGAAGCCCCTTCTGAGACTGGTTTTTTGGCCTTCCTGAGGCTCGGTGTGAGGACAATTTAACACCATTTCTGAGGCCTATTTTGGCTTTCCTGAGGCCCGTTCTGAGGACTATTCCACACTGATTTTCTGAGGCATGTTTCAAGGCATTTCAGTCTGCTCAGACTGCATGGAAGGACTGTGTTCTAGGCTTTGATAGACTGTAGGAGGTCCCTAATTAGGGTCTGTTGAGACCATAGGTTTGTGGGCAACTTGAGTTTATATTTGTACAAATTGTTGAATTTTGTAGCTATAGTTGGTCTTCATAATCATGCTTTTAGTGTTGAAAATGTGGCTATGGTCGGTCTTCATGAAATATTTATTTTCATTGTAACTTGAAAAATGAATTATTGCCTTTTAGCATGTTCTTCATGGTCAACATAAATTTTGTAAGCCATATTTTACATGGCATTGAAAGGAGGAAAATAACATTTTAAAGAAGGAAAATTATTTTTATAATTTACAAAGGATCCGCAATTTACGAAGGCTCCACAAGTGCAGGTCGGTCCTTCTCGACAGTCAAGTTGGCTTGATCTCATTGGCACCCATTCGGATCACCTTGATGAACATATAAAGAGGCTACTCGCTCTCCTTGCCACGTATTCACCTCTCAAGCATATCCATTCAACTTTATCAAGTATATAAGACAAGTCCAAGCAAGCGAAAGTCTTTTGAAGGACAATATCTTCTTTCTATTCTCACTGAAGTCTACATCATATTATTATCTTTGTGGTACCTATCCAAGCACCTATCCGAGCACCTGTCCAAAGTCTGACTCATAGATCTGAGTTCCTTTTTGGCAGATTTAAGCTTAGTGGTGACAGATCTAAACTACGTGACATAGATTGAGTTCCTTGTTGGTAGATCCAAAGCTTTGTGATGGCAAAACTAAACTATGTGACATAGATCGAGTTCCTTGTTGGCAGATCCAAGCCTTAAGGTGACAGATCTAAACTCTGAGACATAGATCTGAGTTCCTTGGTGGCAGATCCAAACTCTGTAACATAGATCCAAGCACTGTGACATATCCGAGCTCTGTGGTTGCAGATCTAATCTTTGTGGTGGCAAATCTGATCTCTGTGATGGCAGAATTGATCTTTGTGGTGGCAGATCTGATCTCGGTGGTGAATTTTGTTGGATTTCTAACATTAAGACTTCGCACTTGTGGTAGCCTTCTTGAATCAGTATAGCCCTGTCTTGATGTATTTTGAAGGATCTCTCTAAGAAAGGAATTAGTGTCTCTGGTGTCTCTTATTGTGCATCGTGATCTCTGCTTTCTCCTTACTATGGCTGTTTAATTTCTGAAGTATAACTATTTGTTGGTTGAAAAATAAATTTATAGAAGTACTGCTAACATCGCAAATAATTATTGGAAGTTCAGAAAATAAGAAAATTTTTGCTTGCACTGCATTGTATTTGAATTTTCTAACGTTTAGCTCTCAAAATACAAAGCATAAAATTATGCTTTTATATTAAAATAAAAATTCAAATTTTTGAATTTCAAATTCTTGCCTCCAAAATGTTAAGTCGGCTCCTATCTGTTCAATTTGGCCCAGCCTAAGGGTCACACCAATTCGATCAACCCAATCACTAAATAATATATATTGCCACTTAACCTTATCACTTCAAAGGAAATTCGAATTACCATCTGAGGTAGAGTAAGGACGGACCTGAGGCAGAATAAAGACGATTATGAGGCAAACCAGAGAGACGATTCTCTGAGGCAGAAGGCTGAATCTCTGGGCAGAAGGCCGAAGCTCTGGGCAGTAGGTCAAATCTCTAGGCAGCAGCAGGAGGTCGAAATTTGGCTTGTGCCTGGTTTGCTTGACCACTGTTGACTGAGCCCAGTTGTGGGCAGTTTGACCTACATTTTTGTTTTCGGTCAGTTTGACTTTGTTTGACTGGAAAGATCAGATTGTGTCTCTTGTTGAATTGAATGATTTCTAAAATTATATAAGAAAAAAGTTGCTGGGTTTTTCCTCTATGTGGGTTTTCCCATGTTAAATATTTGTCTCTTGTTTGGCTCTCTTTATGATCATACTGTCATTAATGTTTTTACTGTTGAGATTTTCTGTGTAATTTCTTAATGATGAATATGAATATAAGAAGTATTAAATCATTAGAAGTAATTATCAGATTAGAAGGTCCTGAAAAATCAATATGGTATGGTGAAAGAGCAGATTTGAAGAAGCCACTTTTTTTTTCGTTTCAAGTTGTCCTCTAGGGCTTGTTCTGTTACTAGCCCTAGAAGCCCTAGTCCAAACCCTGATTGAAAGGATGATGATCACCTACTATCATCTCTGTTTGCTCATGCGAAGAGGAGAATTTGTTAAGTTCTGGGGATAACTGAAACATTGCTTTTATCTTTTGTATTGAAGCATCTAAGACTTGTAAGTCAATATTGCTGTCTCAAGGAAGCTGAAGCTTATAATGTACCAGTGGAGGTCTTGATTGAAGGAAGAAGGCTGAAGCCCTAGCTTTAGGACCTCAGTCCATCTCTCAAATGGGCCAAGAAGATCTCAAGGCCAGTTACATGGGACCGAGAGACCTCAAGATGGACGAGGAGCCTCATGATTAGACCGTAGGCCTAGTAGAATCCGACAAGGGCATCAGTGCAAGCATCAAAGTTTGAGGAGCCTTGGAAAGTGGCCAAAAGAAATCTGAAATCTCTTTGTCTGTGGAAAAGCCAACAAAGTTGGCTTTTGTGCATGGCATCTACTAAAGTTTGTTTTAATACTTAGATTGTGGAAGACACTGTACGTAGAAGGGATTGGACTGAAGCTTTAGTGACAATGACAAGTTTGAAATGTTTCAAGTATAACATGCTTAGTTCTCTTTGAAGACTTGTTCTGGTTACAAGGACTGATAAAAGATACATTAACAAGGTATATTGTTTGGCTCATTCACAAACAACAATTTTGTAGATGTAATCAAAGGACTCTGTTGCTTACGATTGCTAATCCTAGCTCACAAAAATGGGTGTTGTAAATGATTAAGGATGTGACCTATTTTGTGAATATGACATGTTTGTAGACTCCATGTCCAGTCCAGAATGCTAAAGTCTATTCTTTGCATATCAAGCCAGTCAAAAATGAAATGAAGAATACGTTAACTATTATTAATGTATTCTGAAGAAAGCACATTACAAAATGTTGAGGATCCATCTATAGAGAAAAAGCAAGGTGTTGCTTTTCTACTTGTAATGAGATTGGTTAGGGAAGACTTAAAGTCATTTTTGAAGGTCCTCCTGAGTTATTTCGAGGTTATATGCCTATGGCAAGATCTTAACTTTGTTTCTTGAACTGGATTATGAAACTATCCTTGAAGAAGCTGCCTATAATATCAACCCTGTAGTAGACTTTGAAGCAGATCCTTGTGGGACAGAGTTCAGTTTTGATGGTAGTTGAAAGGGCATTCATATGTTTGCAGAAATTAAGGACCGAGAACAAACATAAAAGTTCTGGCAAACATTTTGTAGTTAGAAGTTGTTATTATTTTGTAAAGGAAGTCTGCTCGTGCCATTTAAAGATTGTTCATTTGATGGAGCGAGTTCTCTTATAAGATTCTATGGAAGACCTAAAAGATAAGGCCTGCTAAGGGAGATATGCATTGAAAACATTGGAAGTATGATGTGGTGAATTGAAGCTTTTACAAACCTGTCTTTCCTTTATAAATATTGCGTTGTATTTCAGAGTATGTTTAGAAGCAAAATGTTGCTTTTGACAATGCAGAGATCTAAGCTTCTAGAATTACTAATATGAACCTTGTACTACTGCGGAAATATATTGTATGACTGTCTAAAGGTTCTGGTCAAGAATGCAAAATATGCCTTGCATTGTACTGTTGCGATTATGATTGCTTTGGCTGAGATGTGTTGCTGGGAGCTAGGTATAAAGGCTTTCCCATATAAGGATGAAGATTTATATCACTTATGCTAAAAGTGTGATCCTCTCTTAGAAGAACTGATAGTCTTAGGGTTTTTAAACCCTAGAGAAAATATGAAGGATATATATTTGAATAAGGGTTTGTGAAATGCTAATATGTATCCAGGGATGCTGAATACTAGAAGGAGCTCATTTGTTTGCAATTGAGTCATTGGAGTTGTTGAATTATCTCACCTATATTGTCAATAGCAAGAAAATTTGCATGTGATAAAGCTTGAATAAAAGTTTGAAGGCTAAGAAATCTTAGATGAGAAAGCCCTAGGGTTTGTGGATAAAAGCCATAGAGCTTGACTGAGTTCGATGACTCCATTGAATAACAAAACCCTAGCTCAAGCAAAGAAGGAAAGGAAACAACATACATTAATGACTAATGATGAGGTTAATGAGTTTGCAGATGGATTTCTATGATTTCTACTAAGAAAGCAAGGATTAAGAGGGAGTTGACAAATCCCCTTCAATCCTCGAAGATACGTATCTTATATCTATCTTTCTTTCTTGATTGTTATTTTTGTCTTTGTATCTTTTTCTTTGTTATAATTGTTCTTCCTTGGCCTCCTAATGAGGTTGCATGTACATTATGAAGGCTGCCAAAACTTTGACAGCAGGTGAAAACATTAAGAAGAATGAAGCAAAAGGATTCTCCTAGGAAAGAGCATAAGTGATTTGCGTTCGAGAGGGAGAAATGGTATATAAATCTAGAACCATGTCAGATAACCAGAAGAGCTTCCAGTTCAAAGGGAGTGGATTATTAGGACAACAAGTTTGGAAGAAAGAAATTGTGCCAAGACCTGAAGAGAAGTCAATGGTGACTTCCAAGTGAATCTACAAGATCTAGCATACAACAAACGATAGCATAAAGCAAGACTAATGGCAAGAGGGTTCTCCTAATAAGTGGGAGAGGACTATGAAGTGACATTTGATCCAATTATCAAAGCTACGTCAGGGTTTTGAGGTATTTGCAGGAGTCTCTTGCTTACAAAAGAAAGCTTTATGGATTAATGGATCAAGGTTGATTTTGTTATCATATGATTTGTTTCTAACAAAAGCATAAGGACTCAAGTAATGGAGCGAGCAGTTAAGCCTTGCTTCAGCTTCTGAGGAAGTTTACCTCTAAGTTCGAGATGAAGGACCTAGACTTGATGCTCTACCCTCAAGCTAAATGAGAAGGGGTTGTCCTAGGAGTCTATGAACCAAGCTTATGCTTGGAGGTAATTTATTAGGTACAAAGCTAAGGCTAGAATGCTTATGCAATGATTATGAGTGAAGTCACTTGAGTTAAGATTGGTTGAGTCTTTAAGTACTTATATTTGTGATTAGCCTTTAATGACAAGAGTACTTAACAATAATCGAAAAACAATCTTAAAACAAGACAAGTGCTTAAGGATACAAGTGGCAATGTTCAACACCAATTGATAGCAAGAACATAGAGAAAATTATCCACTTATCAATTAGCCAATGATTCAAGATGCCAATCACAATTACTCAAGATACCAATGATGATTCTATAACAAGATTACCAATGAACTTATGCCAATGGCACAATTTCAATTAGATTTCAAATGCCCAAAATTACTTGAACCATCAACAAGACTAGAGAATTAGAGCTTAGATACATGAGTGATTTAAGCGTTGGAAAATCTTATAGCTTAAGGCATGACAAATGAATGTTAGATTTCCAATAACCAAAATCAGCAGTAATACTTCAGAATTTTCAGCGCTTATTAGCCTTATGACAACAGTAAGAAAATTACTATAAATTCAAAAGACAACAAGCATATAGTAACTAGATATGATCATTGAGATGCCCAACAACTTGCCAAAGTAAAACTATGAGTTTTAGTCCACTTAAGATGCAATATTCAGAATTATGCCAGATCTGAAATGACTTGTTACAACAACAAGAAAAGTAAACAACAGTGAGCTATTAATGCTTTAACAAGTGCCAAAATGTGCCTAGAACTTGGAATGAGTTTGCCAAACTGAAAAAATTTAATTTTTTAGTCTCTTAAGATGCAATGTTCAGAAAATATCAGATCTGATTATTCAGTTATGCAAAGATATGCCAGCAAGGTAAAATGTAGATCTAGGCTAGATTTGCAATGCCCAAGTGGCCAAAATTCTAGGAAAATTTTATTTTGCAATTTAGGAGTATTTTGACCAATTAGATGTATTGTTATGACACTTATATTACTGTTATGAATCGGAATTTACAACTGTAATAAAATAGTGAGAAATTAGGGTTTAGAGAGCAAGCCCAAGGCCTTGAAAATCACTTTGCCCAAACTTGTCAATATTTTGCAATGAAGTTGCCATTTGAGAACAACAATTTTGAGCAACTTTTTCCTGCAAAACCCATTAAGTATTCAGTTGTGAAAATTTCAGAAATGGATAAGAGTCAAATTAGGGCTAAGAGAGGGCTAAAGGCTCAAGAAAGGCTAGTGGCTAGGGAAAAGAGGCCAAGGCCTTGAAGATCACTTTGCCCAAACTTGTCAACATTTTGCAATGAAGTTGCCATCTGAGAACACCAATTTTGAGCAACTTTTTCTTGCAAAACCCATTAAGTATTCAGTTTTGAAAATTTCAGAAATGGATAAGAGTCAAATTAGGTCTAAGAGGTCTAAGAGAGGGCTAAAGGCTCAAGAAAGGCTAGCGACTAGTGAAAAGAGGCCAAAGAGGGTTGAAAAGGCGTCAAAAATGGCCAAGGAAGGGAGAGCAAAAAGGGCAAATGAGGAAGAGGAAGCTCGAAAAGGCTTGACATTGGAGGGAGAGGGAAAATTATGGCTTGAAAAGGCCACAACTAGCATTTGAGGCAGTTGCCTAGGGCTTAAGAGGGGAGTCGAGTGACCTAGGGCAGACGTCTAGACTCTAGGCCTTTCAAGGCCTAAAACCCCTAATGCTGGGGCTACAGAGGGATGCTGAGCCCTCTAGGGCTTACAACTTGCCCTAAAAAGGGAAAAACTGATGACATGGAGGGGAGAAGTGTTGATTTGGGGTAGCATTGGATGTGCTCTAGCCACGAAAATTGGTGGAGAAACTAAAGCACATGAGATCTCCAAAACCCAGAAATGGTTTGGGCAGATTATAAATAGTTTGGGAGATATTCAAATAATTAATATTTTTAATGGAGTCCCTAAGTCTAAACTTAGGGAAAATAAAATATTAATTTGAATTAATATAAAACTGTGTTAGAAGGGTCCAAAAGTCATGGATCAAGCCAGAGTTAATCTTATCCATTGACTAGGGGACTTAATCTCGACCGTTGAATTGTCAACGAGAAAAGTATAAGAGGAGGCTTGAGGGTCAGTTGGAGGACACACCGAGTTGATCAAGATTTCGATTTTCTGGGGCAGGGTTTGCTGAGGAAGTCGAAAGAGTGATCAAAGTTGTAGCTGAAGGGCAGTGAATACATAAGCAGAGAGGCAGAAATAATACTAAGAGGATCATTGCAGAAGCCGAGGGAGAGGGACATAGAGCCAGACAGGGCTCACGCGGAGGCAACTAGGAGTTGCGCAGTGCCTCAGAGAGCCAACGTTGGTGACGCAGAAGCTCTAAGGGCTGATGCAGTGTCTCCATAGGCTGACGCAGGGTGAGCTAGGGTGACGCTGGGCAGACATTGGGCCAGAAAGGGCTGACACAGTCCCTAGAGGCTAATGTTGGGGTTTTCGTGGGGCAGATTGGAGTTGGGAGCTGTAGGAGTGTTTATCCGGGGTTTCAGCCGGAACATTTGTCTCTGACTGAGAGGTACTACTGCCAAGATCATTCTCTATTGGGTGTGTTGGTTTTGGCACCTAGATTGTGTTTAGAACCTGCTTAATAATACAAACCCTCAGATAACTGCACCGATTTTCCCCCATCGGGTTTTTTCCAGGGACATTGGTCCAAAAATAACGGTGTCACTTGTGTGCTTGTTTTTCCTTCAGTTGATGATTTGTATGTGTTGATACCATACTTGTGTTTATTTTCAATATTTACATGGTAAATAACTTGTTTATTTTCAGTATTTACATGGTAAATAACTTGTTAAGTAATTAAACAAGAAGGAAGAAATAAACCAGATAGTACATGAAAAATTTCTAACGGGTTAAACTTAGAAATTCCAACATGGTATCAGAGCATGATTACAGATCAAAGAAGAGCTAAAGGAATCAACTGAGCAAAGCATTTGTAGCAGAAACAACTGTCCTTGAGAGAAGCAGCAAGGGGTGATGCAGTGCTTGCGTCATCAAGTTTGAGCTGGGAGGAGGATTAGCACAGTGGTAGAAGAGATAAGACCTGACCTACGCAGTGCCTGGTCATCTTTCTCAGTTAGGAAGGATTAACACCTGTGGCCAGGAGGTGTGGATTTTGCTAGTGCCGGGATTGCGCAGAGCCTAGAAGCTCTAACCTTTAGTTTGTTGAGGCATGGGAGGCTGTGGGTAAGTTGTGGAGTGAAGCTGGTGGGGTACTGTGGTTAGAACAATACCTAACAGGGCAAGACCGAGGAGGGAGTTGATGCTGAGGATTTATAGCCAAGAAATTCGGATCAATGGTGCAGCTGCACTAACGATCGGAGTGGGGGAATCTCGACATTGGCAGAGGGGTTTCCAGGAGGGAAATCAAGGCTTAGAGGGAGTCACACCAAGAACTTCCAGAAGGGAAGTAGAGGAGCAACGAAATGGCAGTGAACGGGGTAAGAGACCAGGACAGACTGGATGGAGCCTCAAACTTCATAGTCTGGAAGGCCAGAATCTTGTCTGTTCTAGACAGGAATCGTCTCAAACACTTCGCCTTAAAGACGATAGCGATCCTAGTTGACTCGGTTGAGGACGACAAAGTACAAAGAGGCAATGGCGAGGGCTATGAGCATCATCCTTGACAAGGTCAAGGACTGTGTAGTATGACATATTGCCGAAAAGGACACAGCAAATGAGATGTGGGAGGCCCTAAAGAAATTGTACTAGCATACTTCTATGCAGAGAAGGATGCTACTAGAAAATCAGCTGCGGTCATACCAAATGCCGAAGGGAGAACAGATTGACACCTTCCTTTTGAGGCATGGGAGGCTGTGGGTAAGTTGCGGAGTGAAGCTGGTGGGGTACTGTGGTTAGAAAAGTACCTAATAGGGCAAGACCAAGGAGGAGGGAGTTGCTGCCGAGGATTTCTAGCCAAGAAATTCGGATCAGCGGTGCAGCTGCACTAACGATCGGAGTGGGGGAATCTCGACATCGGCAGAGGGGTTTCCAGGAGGGAAATCAAGGCTTAGAGGGAGTCACACCAAGAACTTCCAGAAGGGAAGTAGAGGAGCAACGGAATGGCAGTGAACGGGGTAAGAGACTAGGACAGACTGGATGGAGGCTCAAACTTCGTAGTCTGGAAGGCCAGAATCTTGTCTGTTCTAGACAAGAATCGTCTCAAGCACTTCACCTTAAAGACGATAGCGATCCTAGTTGACCCGATTGAGGACGACAAAGTACGAGGAGGCAATGGCGAGGGCCATGAGCATCATCCTTGACAGGGTCAAGGACCATGTAGTATGACATATTGCCGAAAAGGACACGACAAATGAGATGTGGGAGGCCCTAAAGAAATTGTACCAGTATACTTCTGTGCAGAGAAGGGTGCTGCTAGAAAATCAGCTGCGGTCATACCAAATGCCGAAGGGAGAACAGATTGACACCTTCCTTGGTCGATTGCAGGAGATCGGGATCAGTTGGCTTCCATAGGGGCCACGTCGGATCAAGAATTGATGGTGAGAACAACACTGAACGCAGTCTCTGAAGACTGGGAGGTGTTTGTCTAGAGCATACTGGGCAGGGCGACCCTTCCAGATTGGGAGGAAATGCGGGCAACTCTTTGCGAAGAAGGGATCAGAAGGCTAAGAAAGGCGGGAAGCAGTGACAAGGGGATTAGAATCAAGGAGGAGGATGAGGAGGATGCTGCCCTAGCATCTGAGGGAAAGCAGGCGAAACGGAAGAAGGACCTCTCCAAGGTCAAATGCTTCAATTGTGGGGAACCGGGTCACTATGCGAACTAGTGTCCGAGGAAGAAGAGCAAAGGAGAGGCTTCCGAGACCAAGGCTGCACGAGTAAGGGCGGAGAAAGAAGTGGAGACAGATGATGACTGTGCCATGAGTGCTCACACGCCGCTTGAGTGGAAGTTGGGAGACGTCGAGTTGTAGTCAGATGAACTACAGGCGATGAGGGGTAGGATCCTCGAGGTACCCTACCTCTTGGATTATACCTTGCTACAGGAGCCCCGAAGAGGAGTAGTAGGACTCGCAGATGTCAGTAGAGACAGATACAGATGCAGCGATAGAGGGAGCTATAGTGCAGGAGTCCCAAGACAACGTGAGGCAACAGTGAGAGATGCATGGAGTTGTTGCAGCAGTGCAGAGGTTAGAGAGGGAGCACTTGTCAGCGACAGAGGGAGCTTCAACATCGAGAGTGTTTCTAGTCTGACGGAGATGTCAGAGTTGGGAGATCAGTTACTTACTTCTTAGTAACAGAGTTGCAGTGTAGTGGTTAGCAGTGGCAGTGCTATAGGCAACATGATGCAACATGATGAGAGGGCTTGCAGTGCAGATGCAGTAGTGGCAGTGGCAGAGCCATGGGTAGCAGCACCAATGCAGAGGGAGTTGCTGTACAAATGCAATAGTGGCGGTGGCAGGGCCATGGGTAGCAATACATGTTGCAACAACTTCAAAGGATGTTGGGCAGCAGGCCTATCATTAGCATAAGGACCGATGCCAGATGATTAGGGTGTTGCTCAGTTAGGAGTATTACTAGAGCACAGTCCTCGCCAAGAGGGAGTGTTGATTTTGGGTAGCATCGGATGTGCTCTAGCCACAAAAATTGGTGGAGAGGCTAAAGCACATGAGATCTCCAATGCCCAGAAATGGTTTGGGTAGATTCTAAACAGTTTGGTAGATATTAAAATAATTAATATTTTTATTGGAGTCCCTAAGTCTAAACTTAGGGAAAATAAAATATTAATGTGAATTAATATAAAACTGTGTTAGAAGGGTCCAAAAGTCATGGATCAAGCCAGAGTTAATCTTAGTCGTTGATTAGGGACTTAACCTTGGCTGTGGAATTGTCAACGAGAAAAGTATAAGAGGAGGCTTGAGGGTCACTTGGAGGACACACCGAGTTGATCAAGATTTTGATTTTCTGGGGTAGGGTTTGCTGAGGAAGTCGAAGGAGTGATAAGAATTGCAGCTAAGGGGCAGTGAATACAGAAGCAAAGAGGCAGAGATAGTACTAGGAGGATCAGTGCAGATGCTGGGAGAGAGGGACATAGAGCCAGCCAGGGCTCGCGCAGAGGCAGCCAGGAGCTGCACAGTCCCTTAGAGAGCCAACGTTGGTGACGCAGAGGCTCTAAGGGCTGACGCAATGCTTCCATAGGCTGACGCAGGGGGAGCTAGGGTGATGCTGGGCAGACGTTGGGCCAGAAATGGCTGATGCAGTTCTTAGAGGCTGACATTGGGGTTTTCGTGGGGTAGATTGGACCTGGGAGCTATCAGAGTGTTTATCCGGGGTTTCAGCTGGAACATTTGTCTGCGGCTGAGAGGTACTACTACCGAGTTCATTCTTTGTCGGGTGTGCAGGTTTTGGCACCTAGATTGTATTTTCCATGGACATTGGTCCAAAAAGAATGGTGTCACTTGTGTGTTTGTTTTTCCTTCAGTTGATGATCTATATGTGTTGATACTGTACTTGTGTTTATTTTTAGTATTTACATGGTAAATAACTTGTTAAGTAATTAAAGAAGTAGGGAGAAATAAACCAGATAGTACAAGAAGAATTTCTAATGTGTTAAACTTAGAAATTCTAACAAAAAGTGATGATGTAGGGGGGATATAGGCCAACGATGGCCCTAGGAGGGCTAGATCTGGTCCCGGGAGTTCTAAAACATGAAACCCCAACTTCAGAAATTTTTCATTTGCTTCAGATTTGAATTTCTGCTCAATTTCTTCAATAGCTGGTCTTGTGTAGCATAAAAACCTAGGCTGAAGCACGAAGACTGATAGCTTGTAGATTTAATTGTTGAAAATACACACAGGTATTTAATAATAATTTTTTATTACTATATATAAAATGTATAAGATGATATAAGATGATTTGAATGTTACAAAGAGGCCCCCACTTTATTATTGCAAACAGGTGACCTTTCGTGAATGGGCATGTCTTTTAGACATGCCTTTTCACCTAATTAATGACTATTTAACCTAATTAATATTAATTATTAATATTTATATTTATTTAAATTTATTTAATTGTGATGAATTATATTCATAACATAGCCTCTTCCCTTCGTAAGCTTTGTCCTCAAAGCTTTAACGATGGGGTTTCCTCACCTAGTGTCTGTTGTCTGTCATCGATTCATTATGTAGCTTATCAGTACTATTTCATTGTATATATATATATATATATATATATATAATATATATACTATATATTATAATATATATTATTTATTTATTTATTATTATTATTATTATTATTAATATAATCAAATTAATTAAATTAATTACTGTATAGAAAATTAATTAATTAATTTGTATTTATATAATATAGTCTTATGCTATATTGAACTAATACATGTATTTATCATCGTTGTTAAGTAAGTGTGTGATACATATATGTATATAACCTTGTTCCAAAGGGTGTGACATATCACCCAAAAGCATGACATAACACACAAGGAGCCGCAAGAATTTTGACTGTGGAAAATGGAATCGGACGACAACGTGCAGGTGGAATGGCGATCGACGAGTAGGCACAATGGGTTTTGCCGTAAGCATGAGCAAGTGACAACCATGTCTCACGGAGTGTCTGAATTGTGGCGATGATCATCGACAACGAACAGGGATTGCAAGTAATACGAGTAGGGGCTTTTGTCCACACTTATCGTTTTGCTTAGGTCCTGCCTGAGTTGCCCCAGATCCTTTACATTCACAATCTGCTGTTCTTTATCCTCGCTCGAAAATAGTAGTATGTGGGAGCAGTGATGGTTGTAGAGGCGGTGGCTTACCAACGTCTGGTCAACATCGAGCCGGTTGAGCACAACGTCCGCGTATGGCCACGAGCTGGCGGTGAAAACGACAACCTTGAAGAGCTCCATAGCCACCGTCAGGAATTCGTCAACGCCGTGCCTCTTGAGAACGTACATGACACCGGCCCCATGGATGGCAGGGAATTCTAAGAGGTAGTCGTAGTTTGGTGGTTGACTATATTGTATAGATTGATATGGCACTGGCTGTATTAGGTTGAAATTGGTTTCTGCTCCCAATTATATATCATCATCCAAAAATTCAATTGCAGTCATCCATCTTTCACTTTCGTCACGAGCCCTCTCTCTCAATGCACTTCTGTCACCCGATGTTTTGTATTCCAACACATATATAGATTGCAGTAAATCCCCAACGACGATAGAACTCCCACGAGTCTGAACTCTGAAAGAAACAATATGACCATGATGTACACATTCACATTTAAGCTCTCCTGAACCATCATTCCATTTGTACAATTCGATATCTTGGTTGATTCTTGCAACCAATTTTCCATCTAAAGAATTGAGATTGAATACTGCACCCTTTGTCCCATTTTCACTAACCAGTCGGAGTTGATTATTTCAACTAAAAATATCAAAATTCGACCTTTCATTGGTTCGTTATCGTTGTCATACATATACATTGTCCCCGCACAATAATAGAAATTGTTGTCATTTGTGAATGAACAACTCAAGATGCAACATGCTACTTCATTACCATCAAGTGAATATGATGAAACATTTTCAAGTCTTTTATCGTCGAAGAGATGCACAAAATTGAAATTGTTCGCTCTCTTGTTGGTTCTTTGATCATAATCACAAGTGTTGCTTCTTTTTCTCTTTTTCTGAGACGCACGAAATTATTCGCTCTTTTTCTCAGTGTAAACAACAAATGTGTGAGACTGCTCTTGATAACAAATACGATAGCCCAGTGCCCCAAAAGGTATAAAGGAGACATGAAGTTTCTGAATGTCATCTATTGACCCAATAATAAGGCTGTCTTCATTTGCAATCACAACGTAATTGTATTGAAAGAACACATGTGATTAACAACTGCGAAATGGACATTCATATATGTCAATTTAGAGTTGTCACCGTAAATTAATGCAGGCAACTCCGATGATACAAAAACATGCGTCTTGTTCTTAAAGCTAAACGTGGTAAGACTAATTGCTTTTGTACCCAAGGGGATCTTGTTCATAACAGAAAGCTCTTTCTCTCCATTGCTCATATCAATTTTAAAATCATATAAATTCCCATCGCCAAGACCACATAGCAAGTATGGATTCCCTTCAAATCTACAAAGAAGAACAGACCGAGGTGGAACATTTTCTGCAAAGTGGAATGTTTTAAACGTGTCTAAATTAGGAAGAGAGTAAATCCTAATACTATAGTCTTTCCACACTCCATTAACTGCAAATTCACTCTGATCGGGGTTATCACCTGAAGGATTTAGGTGAAGGCATGATGCATCAAACTCAATTTCCAAATGTTTCCTCACTACCAATGATTTCTTTCCAATTTCCAAGAACACTAGATGACTGCCTTCAATGTTTTTTAAAACCTAAGTAGCATTAGCTGTTCCTAGAATTATGGAACATTCTCCATGAGACATTGGCCATATATCATCTTCAGTTACATTTCTAGGAACAAATCCCACAAAATGTTTGAGAAAGCTTTTACCGTCTTGAGATGGAGTGGAATTTGAATTAGGAAGCCCGTTGGAAAAAGGTACAACTGAGTCGTAGCTGTCCCACTTCTACCCAAGAACTGGAACACGACTATTATGATTTTGTGGACTCCCGCCCCCAAATTGAATAGGAGGAGACTTCAACTGGAACCTCTGTTTTTCCATGGATTCAACTCTGCCCTCCTGCTTCAAAAATTGTGTTACAATTTCATCATCCACTCGGTCCAAGGTTCCTGTCATAATGGAAAGACTTCCATCACCGTCATTATCTTCAATTTCTTTTTCTTTGTCATCATTTTCTATTTCTTCATCATTATCATTACTTTGATCGAAATCTTCTTCTTTATTATCGATTTGCTTTCGACATTCTTTAACTTCTGCAATTGATTTTTCTAATCGCTAAAATGCTTCTTGAATACTAAACTGTTCAATGTAATCAAGATGTGAATGTAATGGCACATTGTGCGGCGAACTACGTTCAAAGGCCTGCATGATTATATCGTGTGCCATGGCTCTGATACTGTTGTAGCATAAAAACTTAGGCTGAAGCACGAAGACTGATAGCTTGTAGATTTAATTGTTAAAAATACACAGGTATTTAATAATAATAATTTATGATTATATAAAATCTATAAGATGATTTGAATGTTACAATGAGGCCCTGCTTTTATATCTCAGCAGGTGACCTTTCGTGAATGGGCATGTCTTTTAGACATGCCTTTTCACCTATCTTAATGACATTTAACCTAATTAATATTTAATTATTTAATTATTTAATATTTATATTTATTTTTATTTATTAATTGTTATGAATTATATTCATAACACTCTTGCAAAAAAATTTAGAGGCCTAGATCTTGCCCTCAAGGGCCTAGATCTAGCTCTGCTCCATTTTTCTCTACTTGATTTCACCTTCACAATTAGATTTACAAATACCCAAAACCCCAATATATACAAAAATCTTAAAACCCCAAAACCTCAATTAGCAAAAATAATATGCAAAATTATTTACAAAATGATTTTACAAATATACAATGCTTGAAAGAAATTTTGGAGAAATAATTTTTTTACGGAGTTTTTTTTGATAAATGGCTAATAATACTTTGGAAAATTAATGCCCACTATAGCCTTAGTGGAGTTAAATCAACCACATAAATATTTGGAGTCCAAACAAGGTTGATTTATGCTCACAGTTTGTGAACTTGGAGACCAAGGGCCGGGGAATCTGCAAACACAATATATATTTCTCAAGAAAATTTGTTAGACATATGGTGAATCAAATCATCTAAGATAAACCCAAAATTTATCAGTATAATGACTTTATTCCCATCTAATGAAAAACAAATTTTAAAATTAATAAGCAAAATATAGGAAATCTCGTACGAAGCACATACCACAAATCAATGAACACTGAACACCATGCACTGCACCCCAAAGTCTTTATTATGATCTCAAATAAACGTTCCTAGCGGGATTGTAGTGTTACATCAATTCTTCTACAACAATTTCTTAGCCAAACATCAGATGACTTTTGACACAATTGACTCTTTAATTTATAGATAAATTCTCTATGTGGAAAAATAACGGCTCGTTGGCTTGATCTTTGTGAAAATAATCTTTTCCGTTGAAAAATATTTGATCATCTTTTAATCTCCACTGTTGAATTTTTATTTTTGAAGAATTTTCGAATTTCTCATTAAATCCTTTTTTTATTAGCTCAAAATTAATTATTTTGAGCTAATTTCCTCAAAAAATTGACTTTGACTTAACCACCAAGGTCAAAGAGTTCAATTTTTCTTGAAATTTCGAATATTCCCTTAATGGGAGACTTCCAAAAATTAATTCCTTTGAGACCCACGAATTTTTCCACTTGGAGAATTTAATTTCTTTCAACATTTTAATTTTGGCTATAATTACTTAAATTTTTGGCTTAGGATTTTTATTTATTTTTACCAGAAAATTTAATTAATTGACACTTGAGGGGATTAATAAGTTTTTCCACCCACTAATATTTTAGTTACGGTGTCTTAAGTATGAGGGACCATGTACTAATTAGACCCTCAAATTACATACCCAATTTTGCGACACAATATGATCTAGTAGACCAAGTGATTTTTAATAAAATAATTTAGCTAATTAACTTAAATTATTCCGAAATCACTTTTACATAAGACTTGACTAGGACACTGGGACTCACCTAAGACTTTGACGACAAATTCCACCTTAGCTTTAGGGTGAGGTTTGTTGAAAAGTGTAACTAGGTTCAATCTTCATAATGACATGTGTAATTGTGATTTTATGTAATTAATGCAAAGAAGGAAAAATAAAATTGTTATTGTAATGCTTGTCTCATAGGTTTCATGAGCAAGGAATTATATTTTTAGCTAAGGCTCCCATCGTAAGCCCTTAGGATTGGTCAATATCATTTATGAAGGACTCTTCTTGGGCATGTGACATTTTTATATGAGTCATTAAAAGGATAAGAAGGCCCTCCAAGACCAAGCAAAAGCATCTCCTTCAAGTTGGCTACAAAATGAAATAATAAAGATACTCCAAATGACATGTTGGCCAGAAAACTGTGAAGTCGGCTTATTTACATTGGCAAACCACTATAAATGAGTAGCTCGGCCTCATTTCAAAAGTAAGCAATTCGGTCAAGGTTTGAAGCTAAAAAAAAGTGCGAAAATCTCATAAGAAGTCTGTCTGTCCAAGTGAAGAAGGATATGATTTGTTTGGGTCTGTTTTAGGGCTGGTCTCCACTCACATGTGCGAGGACAAGGAGTGTCATTGTTGCAGAAAAGAGCCGAAGTCTTCCTTGGTGTGCTAGAAGTTGAATAAAAAAGTATACAAGTCAATTCATCAAGCCGAGTTGGAGGAGAAAGCCATTCAATCCAAGCGAAGGAGATTAAGGGGTTAAATCACCATATATCTCTCACATGTGCTGTAACTAGGGTTTCCAAGGACGCTGAAATAGGTTGCATGCCTGAAGCAGAGAAAAAGGAGCCAAATTCTGAAGGGTGGCCAGGAAGGAGGAAGAAGCAAAGGTTTGACTATTGCTGACTCAAGTAAGAAGGATCTCATCAAAGAAGCTTTGTGTCTTCGTCTTGGAGTAGCAAATAGGTCAAGGGTCTTGGTCTTGGTATTCATCAATTGAAGTCACTAAAATAAGAAGAATTTGTTTGGGTTTTCCTCTCAAGTGGGGGAGGTTTTGGTCTTGGCTGATCGCCTACATTCTATGTCTTGTCTCTTTATGGTTTATGCATTGGTAGTTGTTTGATGAAGAAGAACACTATAATAATCCAAGTAAAAGAAGATCCTAAACTAAGAAGTAAAAAGAATTCACAAGCAGTTATTTAACGAAGATAAATCACCTAATTGCTATGCCCTAGATTTCTCAACATGGTTTCAGAGCTAAGGTGACAAAGTCAAGAAAGGGCATCTTATGAAGGGACACTAAAGGATCAAATCTTGAGAAAGGGGTTAGAGCAAATCTAGAAGATCGTCTGATAGTCAAGATCTACAAGGAAGTGACAAAACCCCAGATCGAAGAAAAGGTCTACATCAAAAGGAAGTCTAGGGAACCCCCAATCATCATCAAAAGACCTCAAAGACACTTCTCAAGTTGAAGAACTTATAAATCAAATTCTTTTCTAGAGAAGCAAGACCAAGAACATTGTCATCAAAATTCTAAGGCGATCTCCCTCTCATTGAATCAAGGTTCTTACCATTGAAGACATCATAAAGAAGTCATCATTGATCATCAACAACAAAGACATCACCATGAAAGGATCTAAGGAAATCTCAAATCTCCCTCTCTGTGGGGTCAAGGATCATTCTTGAAGAAAACTATCTTCATCAAGGAGAAATTTTCTATTCTCTATATCATCATCAACATCAAGGAAGCAAAATTAGACGAAGCGTCTTTTCAAGTAAATATATTTATGTCCACATCTGAAGCTATCAAAATGTCTTTTTGCAAGGAAAGCAACAAATTGGTCGGGGCTTCAAACTTTCTTGCATGGAACATGTCAAAGGATCTATCACCAAACCAACAAAAGAAGATGCTCAAGCACTTGCAAAGTATATGAAAGGGGAAGTTAGGGCTCAAAGGATTCTCATAAAATCCATCAAGGATCCTCTCATTCCATATGTATCAAAACTAGAAACTTCAAAAGAGATTTATGACACACTGGTAGAGTTGTATTCCGTAAGCGCTGCTGGGGAAGTCATCTCATTAAGGCAAGAACTCTACAAGCTAAAGATGTCGAAAGAAGAAAGAATAGCCTCATACTTTATGAGGATATCTAAAATCAGGGATCAACTTCAAGATCTGGGAGAAGTCATGTCTGACAGAGAAATGACTATAGTTGTACTAAATGCACTATCAGAGGAGTGGGGTAACTTTACTTCAAGTATTTATGGGAAGAAAGAAGTTGCTCATTTCCAGGATCTATGGTCACTATGCGAGATTCTAGGCTAAAGGCAATATCTAATGTAGGATCAGGTGAGCAAAGTCAAGCTTATGCTACAATGACAAGAAGAAAGGGAAAATTTGGATTCTCAGAAAAAGAAAAGGTACATGGCTTAGATTTAGTGCTATGGATGTCAAGAATATGGGCACTACAAGAGAGATTGTCCTAAAATCAAGAAGGACAATAACAAAAGAGGAAGACAAAAAGGCCATATCATCGAGGTAGTGGAGAAAGCTGGAAAGAAGTCCAAGAAAGAGGAAATAAACGATCTCTATTATGATTGAGATAGTCTTTCTCCTAGCTCTTTTCAAATTCTGTTTTCAAGTTTTCCTGTTGTAAAATATAACTATTAGGAACCATTAGAAGCATGATACGATGCATCATGTTAGGAAATGGCATGATAAGAAGCATTAGAAGCAGGTGCTCGTGACATCATCATAGGGAAGCATGAATACTAGCTAAATTAGGTCTATGGAAGGATATAGCTCTTGGAAACCTCATTCGAAGCACTTAAGGGAAGTCATTTGGTACAAGGCTCATCATACATCTGTCAAGAGGAAACATCTGCTGGATGAGGATACTCAAGATCCTCTATTGGAATCTTCGTCGAAAGGTTCACCAATCAAAAGGATGCAAAGGTTTCATCAAGAATTCTAACTTGTGGAATTCATGGGATGATGGTATGACGACAGAAAGGTGAAGCAATTCATGAGATTGAAGTTCCTTCAATCAAGGAAGTTGTTGAATAAAGACCTAAAGGAAAATGAGGTATGTATGCTTGTACTTGATATTATGGAGTCATGTCGTATGGTTGCAGGTAGCATGGTCTATCTCGAGAGCATGATCAAAAGAAAGGATCTCCTCCTTTAAATTGATGCAGAAAGGCATGGGTCACACATTGTCTGGATAAAATCAAAATGAGGTGGTTGACAAATTGGAGGAACTATGATTGAAAGTTCCTAGAAGGAAATGTGTGAAGAGAGGAGTCCTGGGTTAAATTTGCAGAATTTTCCGTGCAGTATTTAGGCAAGAAATCCCCCTTTTTGTTCAGCAGTACGTTTTATTATTTAGCCGGTGATTGCACCATTTTGTGGATTTTCTGGGTGGTTGGGTTGGGGCAGATTCATTTTTGGGTTTGGTTGAGTATTTTTGGGAGAAGCTACAATTGCATTTTCAGGCGATTCCGAGCACCACAGAGGGTCATTCTTAGCATTTCCAGTGCAACAACAGTTGCCAATTTCTAGGTTTGCATAGAAGGATATTGGGCCGAAGTTTCCTAACTCTTGGGGGTAATCTCTTCCAGTTGGGTTGCTTCAGCTTGCTTATGCAAGCCCAGGTTCACTTCTTCCTTTCTATATGTACTCCTTACAGTTCATAATTTAATAAAATGGCTCAGCTTATTTGTCCAGTTTCTTGATGTTTTTGATGGTGCATGCATATTTGTGATTCCATTTACTGTAGCCTTGTTCATGTGTCTGTTATTAGCTGTAAAATTTAATTTGGAACATTACAGTGTCGGTGTTAGTGTACTTTGTAGTCTTGTTGGGTATGGCATTTGGCATATATAGAGTTATATGTTCATTAATCATACTCTTTATTTGTTGTTATATTTATCCTATCCACATGTATTCTGAAGTTGATATTGTGTGCGTTTGTAATATTTCACTATGTTCTTAATATTGCTCCATGTTGTACAAGTGGGAGAATTGGCATATTTGTTTTATAACAGTGTGCTGTTTCTTTGTGTTTTCGTAGTTATTCATGTAGCTATTATGTTGGTTGAAATCACCATTGACCATAGTAATTGTAAAATAGCTTGCTTTTTCTTTAATAGTTGCTTGGCAACATTGTAGTTGTGCTAAGTTTGAATTATTTTTAACCTATTGATGTTTTGAATCATCCATTTTTGCAGGGTGTTAATAGAGCTTTTCCTTATGTTTCAACTGATGAAGCCGATGTTATCATAGAGAAGGAGACACGTGTGCTTTTTCAATTGGTAATAATGATTTTTGAAGACAATATTTACATCTTAGCCTTTGCCCATTTGATCATTATTTGTGACCTCAACTTTGTTCTTGGCAGGTGCATTCCAAGAGTTTCAACATTGGGGTGCAAGCATTGATGTTGCTATATCAACTTCTAGCTAAAAACCAAACTGTCAGTGATCGCTTCTATCGTGCTCTTTATTCAACACTTTTGACTCCTGCTCTCATGAAGTCGTCAAAGGTAACAAGGAAATCCACAAAGTTTCAAGAAAAAAGATACAGACAATATAGTTCACACATTGGTCAGTAAATATGGATTGAACCTTGTTGATAAAATGAAGACAGTATATGAAATATTATAAATTATCTCCAAGCTTTTGAAAAACACAGAAATCCATAGAAATTTGACACTACAACATCCTCCTGACAAAGATATGCTGATGAAAAGTCATTGTATTCAACACCCATGATCAAGATATGCTAAATTGTTATGGGGAAGCATTCTGATAAGTTAAGAGGATTGAGAGATATGACTGATGCCTTCAATTAAACCACTGTTAATCTTACTATCTTTGTACCCAATTTTATAATGAATTTATCTTGAGCTCCATGATATTCCATGCTATTCTTATACTTGCGCACCAGACTGCCCACAACTTAAGGGACCAACAAGAAGAGGTGATTGACATAGCCTACAGGAATCACCAAACTACATCGAGATCAATGTTCATGAACTATTTTGGCATTGATGCCAGTGCTCAACATTGAAGAGCATTGGCTGTTTGTTGGACATCAACATGTTGTCAAGTTGGTGATTTTTAGTCTGGGAATTGACAATTAGCAATAAAAGACTTCCTTGTATAAATTGTAAATACACATTTGCATTCCCAGTTAGGGGTTCAGAAAGAGTGATAAGCAGATGTATCGTAGTTGTTTAACAGTCTGACAAGAATTAGAAGGAAAAATAAATGTTATGTTAATAACTGACTGTTCCTTTGAGAAGCCACAGTAGATGGTTTAGTAATCTCATTCTTTGTGTTGAATGTTTGTAGTGCATCTATATCAAAACAGACAGTCACACTGAATGAAAAGTTGTTTCATTCTCTAATAGGAAGATCAATCCTGGTATAAGAGCATGAATCAAAACCTGAATATTGGACACAGCACTTTTGTTAAAGAAATTGATTGTTTGTATGGGATGTCAGCAGTCCATTATTAAAGAATATCTGAATCTTCAACCACCAGGGTATTAAAGCGTAGAATGTAGATGTCTTTTTGAATACGTGGGCATCTCCATCAGATGAGAAAAGCTTTTGCAGAATAGATCGGTGCAACATAGTAAACTAACTATAAATAACCATCTAAAGTTGTGCCTCTATCTTGTGTCTATCATTGTGAAATCAACATGAGCCTTCAAATCATTTTACAGGGACAAGTATTCCTTGAATATCCTTGACCAAAACTATATTGGCTACCTATTGCTAAAGCACAATCTAAATGAGCAACATTTTTATTTTTTATCATATGCTGATAATATTTTGATCTGTCTTTTGCTCAGACAGAGATGTTTCTAGGGCTTATGTTCAAGGCGTTGAAGTCTGATATAAACTCAAAGCGTGTTGCTGCGTTTTCAAAACGGTTGTTGCAGGTGTGTAGTTTGGTTGTGGCTAGAAATCTGAGAATCCTACAATTTTATTTGGAAATATAAACTATTTATTGATGCTTTTAGTAGCAAATGAATTCCTTATTTTAATTTGATAAGAGGGTACATAAATTTCACCAAATCTACGTTCTCTACTCTCAATAAGTATGACAACACTAAGATCTTAGTCTTTGGCTAGAGGCAATTCAGCAATTTGGCAATCTGTGGCTGGGTTTTTACAGGTCTATATCTTGTTGTGCAGGTCGCACTTCAACAGCCCCCACAATTTGCATGTGCGTGTCTTTTGCTATTGTCTGAAGTGCTAAAAGCAAGACCTATTCTTTGGTGAGGAATCATGTTTGGTCATTTTATTCTGCATTTAAATTATTGAATATGTAATATTTCCTTGTTTTAAAATTGTGGTTCTGAATGAGATGAACATAGGTTATTATTTAATTTTGTTAACAATTAAATGATGGTTTAAGATGGATTGTTGCAGGAATGCAGTGCTTGAGCCTGAGGACGATGATAATGATATTGAACATTTTGTGGATGTTATGGAAGAAGGTGACCAAATGACCGAAAATGACCTCAAAGCCACTTCTCATAGCTTTATCAACTCGGAACCAGTTTCCAGTATTATGAAGGTAGAAAATGCTGATAGAAGCGATTCTGAGTTGGATGATGGAGAAATTCCTGGTCATTCTTCTGGTTCTGGAGATAACAGTACAGAAGATGATGAGGACTTGTTTGGGAATGCCAGGAATAATAGTGAACAGTCTAGGGCTATCAACGAGAGATCAAATTTTGCACAAGACAGATTAAATACAAATAATCAGTCTGATAAACTGGGCAAAAGTAATGCCTGGCCTAAATCTGGCTGCTATGATCCTCGGATACGTGAACCTGCTTATAGGTATGTCGTTCAAACTTTCTATTTTGCAGTTACTATTTGAGAACTTTCTAATTGGTTAATGTGATTGAATTCTTGGGTTGGTTTTTCCAAAAGGAAACTTGGGTTCTATTGGTAGAATGGTAATCTTGTGATGAATCTTTGAATATGGTGGGCCTAATGGTTAAGAACATGTGTTTCTTCCTTAGAGGTCACAGATTTGAATCCAGCGGAGGGTAGGGTAAGTCCAACTCTGGAGGCTAGGCAGTGAAATCCCTGTAGAAAGGGGGGTTCTCTGTCCCACAAACGAAGAGGTCTCATACGTCAATTTGGTGTCTTGCTAGGCTGTGACATTAATAATGGATTATTATTATTATTATTGCTTTCCTGCATTAACAGGCCTTCATTTGTCATCTACAAATGATATTGTCATATTTGCATGTCATGTATTGATAATGTACCTGCTATCACTGAAGATGAACTTCTCCAAAGTTCATATTGATTGATTTGACATTGATGGTTCATGGCTACATTAGTAGATCTTGAGCATCAACAGTTCATGAGTGCTACAGTCATATTTAGTAATTAAGGCTTAGACATGTTTCTTGTGCACCAAGTCATCATGTTTGTCATTTGTCTGCATTAATATTTCAATTTGAGAGAATAAAAAGGAAGTGTAATGAAGTTCGTTAAGTTCGGTTAATTTAATCCCCTATTTTGATTCCTATTCTTAGTGTGTCTAACAGTCAGGAGCATGTATTTCCTCCTTGGAGGTCACAAGATCAAATTCGGAGGGGGTAGGGTAGGAATACCTTTGTAGACTAAGCAGCAAAATCATTGTGACGAGGGGTCTCTTGTCACCCACAAGCAAAGGGTTTGATAAGTCAATTTGGCAACTGGATAGGTTGTGACTTTAAATTAGATTATTATTATTATTATAAAAAATGTTTTATATTTATTTTATGTTGCAATCTAGTTATAATAATATTAACATATTAAATAAACCTACCGCAAAGTGCTGTCCCAGTTCTTTGTCACCAAATTCATTGTACTTTGTTATTATGTGTACATTCTCCCTTGCCACCACCACTAAATTGATTTTGGCTGAACAAACTCTCCCATCACTGTGTTGAACTGATTTTTCCGATGAAGAACGTAACTGGTGCATGAGGGAACTCCTGGGTCTTTCCATGAGTCATTTCTCTCTACTTGATCTTGACAAGTAACAATCAATTTTTGCTTCTTGATCATTCCTTTCCTCATTTCTTCTGCCTAGGTGTGACATTTCTCTTGCTTTTGTTGTGTAAAAGCTTGATAGTGAACTATAACCCATTACTCATTCCCACTCCCAAAACTCATTGCTCCTGTTCATCCACTTATGGCTTCGATTGCCTTAGAAGAAGAGTAAAATTATGATAATTTTAACTGTGGTCTTATACAAAAACATTTTTAAAATATAGTTAAAGCTTTTAAAATTTCTGTGTTAGAAACATAAAATAATACTTTTCTCTTTTAATAATAAGAAGTAGAAAAAGTAAGGTTTATAACTTCATAATTTTTGCTTTTTATTGTTGTCTCATTTGCCCTGATCTAATTAGCATGAATATTATTAACTCAAATGGATTGCATGAAAATATGGAAATATAATGAAATTTTCTTCTCGTTGGTGAAATTTATGGTAAGTGATATAGATTGTGAATGATCTTTAGAGGGAAGTTTACCTTGATACTCCTACAGAGCTTGACAAATTTCTTCAATTCAATTGGTTTCCCCATGATAGGAAGTAGGATGCAGTTCTTGGAACATGCATGGGTAGGTGAGAGATTCAAAAAGGGTATAATTAGATTTCAAGATTCATTATCTTCAGAATATTCTAGAGATTAGCATGAAATTGCAATAGCTTGGGTTTTTGCTATTTGCATGTTTTGCTTCATGAGCTTGAGAGAAGCTTGGGTTTTGTATTGTAAGCTTGGGAGATGCTGATTTGCTGTTTGGATTTTGCATTGTAAGCTTGGGAGATGCTGATTTGCTGTTTGGATTTTGCATTTGCAGCTTGGGTGAAGTTGATTTGTTGTAATAAAATCATCTATCATGTGTAATAAAAAGAGATCTGCTTGCCATCCAGAATTTTGTTTGGAAATTTGATTTTGTAAATCTTATTTTTGGCTATTTTAGTTGTGAACTAAGTCACATGACACAAGGACACAGGACATGGAGGACACTTTATATATTAAAAAATGTAACAAATTAGTGAATTACACATAAAATATGAAATATATAAAACATTTACATGATGATGATAGAAATTCATATTACAACTGTTGACACCTAATCCTTCGTGATTGGGAAAATATGATTTGATGGATGGTGGATGGTATCCATAAAGTGCCATAAATGGGGTCATTTTTGCTGCAGTATGGAAGGAAGTGTTATACCACCAGTCAGCCAGAGGCAATCATTTTATCCATTGTGTCTGTTTATCAGATACAAAGCAACGAAGATATCATTCCAAACATTTGTTTACTATCTTAGTTTGCCCATCAGATTGAGGATGATGAGATGAGCTATGAGCTAACTGAGTACCGAGACAAGCAAATAATTCTGTCCAAAAATTTCAAGTGAAAATGGGATCTTTGTTGCTTACAATAATCTTTGGGTTTCCATGTAGCTTTTGAATTGTTTCCATAAATACAATAGAAATTGTACTGGCTTTAAATGGATGTGATAATGCACAAAATTGTGCATACTTGGTAAGTCTGTCAGCTACCGCCATGATGACACTCTTTCCTTCGGACTTGGGTAAACCTGTGATAAAATCCATTGAAACCTCTTCCCAATGTTGGCTTGGAATGGATAAAGGTTGTAATAGACCCGAGGTCTTATTTGTTTCAACTTTATTTTGTTGGCAAACCAAACATTCCGCCACAAACTTTTGAATATCCGATTTAAGGCGATCCCAAAAGGATTCCTTCTTAACCCTATGGTAAGTTTTTAAAAATTCTGAGTGCCCTCCTAAGGGAGAAGTGTGCAATTCCATAAGAATCTTTTGTTTGAGTTGGGAATTCTTACATGGGTATAAGCGATCTTTGTACCATAACGAATCAATTTTCCAGCTAAATGTATAAGATGTATTGGGATCTTGTTGTAACTTTTGAATGAGTGCCCACCCTTCTTCGTCATTTTTCCATTCATCACTTGCTTCGTTTATCCAATTTGGTTGGATAATAGAAATGGCGCGCAACAATGCTTCCACATCCTCATCCTTTCTTGAGAGTACATCTGCCACAACATTTTGCTTCTCTTTTTTGTAGATGATTTCAAAGTCATAACCCAACATCTTTGTGACACATTTTTGTTGCTTTTCAGAGGATAATCTTTGTTCTAAAAAGTATTTAAGACTATCATGATCCGTTTTTACCTTGAAGTGTCTTCCCATTAGGTAGGGTCGCCATTTCTTAAGTGCATGTAGTAGTGCCAACATTTCCTTCTCATAAATAGCTTTGTGTAAATACTTTCCTTTGATTAGACAACTTTCGAAAGCAATGGATCTTTCATCTTGCATTAAAACAACACCAGTTCGGTTTCCTAAAGCATCACATTCCACAATAAAGGTTTTTGTGAAGTCCGGCATGGCTAAGACCGGTGCTTGGCACATTGCCTCTTTAAGATGTTCTAAGGCCTTTGTTGCTTCTAGAGTCCGTGAAAATGCATCTTTCTTCAATAATGTTGTTAGAGGTGTTGCTATTCTTCCATAATTCTTAACAAACTTGTGATAATACCTTGTCAACCTGAGAAATCCTCGTAGATGCTTTATAGATGTGGGGATTTTCCATTCTTTAATGGCTTTAATTTTGCTAGGGTCTACCTTAACACCTTCATGAGATACAATATGACCCAGATATTCCACCTCTTGTACTCCAAAGAAACATTTGGAGCTTTTTGCATATAATTGTTTCTCCTCAATAGTTTGAGCACCCTGTCAACATGTTCAACATGATCCTTCCAAGACTTGCTGTAGATTAGTATATCATCAAAAAATACTAACACAAATTTTCTAAGAAAGGGTTTGAAAATGGAATTCATCAAACCTTGAAATGTAGAAGGTGCATTGGTAAGGCCAAAATGCATGACCAAAAATTCATAATGACCCTCATGAGTTCTAAATGTTGTTGTTGAAATGTCTTCAGTCTTCATTCCGCTTTTATGATATCCTGAACGAAGATCCAATTTGGTGAAGTAAATTGATCCATGCAATTCATCCAATAATTCATCAATGACAGGAATGGGAAATTTATTTTTTAATAGTGAGCTTGTTGAGCTCGCTATATTTTGGACACATGCGCCATGATCCATCCTTCTTGTGCACCAATACTACTGGAGCAGAGAAAGAACTTTGACTTGGTTGAATTATACCAATCTTTAGCATTTCTGCAACCATACGTTCAATTTCACTCTTTTGGGCATAGGGATATTTGTATGGCTTGATGTTTGGAGGAACACTTCTTGAAATCAAATGAATAGCATGATCACGATCACGAATAGGTGGGGTATCAAATACCTTGGAATGATTGTCCAAGACATTTTGGAGATTTGGAGAAATAGATGATTTCGATGTGGGAACCTCTAGCGAACATAGTTGTGTAATTACGCCTCGTTGTTCCTTCTTTAGAAGCTTTGTCATATCGTTAGAGCTTATTATCTTTCTCGGTTTACCTGCAATACCCCTTAATTCAATTTCCTTTCCTTCCACACAAAATTTCATGAAAAGTTCTTGAAAATTAAAAGCTATTGTACCCAAGGATTGTAGCCATTGGACTCCTAGTGCAACATCAATACCACCCATTGGAATGGAAAGCATTGGGCTATTCAATACATATTCTCCCATGGATAGCTTGATATTATGGCACTTTCCAGAGCAATTTATGGTTCCTCCACTTGCAACCATCACTTGACACTCTGGTACTAGATATAGGAAGTAATTTAATTCCTTGGCTATCTTACAATGAATAAAATTATGGGTACTTCCCGAATCAATCAACACTATTACCTTTTCTTCTTGATATGTCCTTCTATCTTGATAGTTTGAGGAGTGGTAATTCCAGCCAATGCATTACAAGATATGGTTAGATTCATTTATTATTTATCTAGGGTTTGTTCCTGGAGTATATCCTCTTCTTTTGACATTTCTCGTTCCTTGAGTATATGCTCTTCTTTTGACATTTCTTGTTCCTTTTCTTGCTCCTCTTCACAATCTATGTAGAATAATTTCTTCTCAGCACACTTATGACCTTTAGTGTATTTGCTATCACAACTGTAACAAAGCCCTTTTTCTTTCTTTTCTTCCAATTGTTGTGGTGTCAACCTTGTAGGTTGTGGAAGGCTAGGGGCAGCAATACTTCCATCTTTATAGTTGTGAGTGGTAGGCTTCCTGGTTGCCATAATTTTGCTTTCCGTTTTCCTTGCTAACCTGAGTTCCTTCACCAATGAATCAGGTTCCCAAAGGCGAACCTCATGTTGGATATTATCCTTTAAACTCCTTATGAACACATCAATCCTATGCTCCTCTGGAATATCTTTTACCCTTATGTTCAATTTTTGGAAGTCCTCAATGTGCTCCATCATTGAATCCTTTTGTTTGAGATTTATGAATTGGCTAAAAAAGGTGTTGCTTTTGTATCTTCATAATGTGCTATCATTTCTTCCGTAAAAATTGCGCAAGTGACAATTTGTTTACGAGAGCAAAGACATCGATACCATACAAACTAATTTGGTTCCAAATATAAAGTTGCAATACGTACCTTTTGTGTTTTTTGCACATTATGGAGATCAAAAAATTGCTCCATCTGTAGTATCCATGTTCCGGGATCCTTGCCATCAAACTTCCTCATATTGATTTTTGGAACATGGTGGGTCTTCAATCCAACATTAGTCTATGAAATCATGATTAACATTTCTTTTGTTTTCATCATGAGTTTCCTTTACTATCCTTTCACCATTAGTAACTATTTCTTGTAGCAACTTATTCAAATTTATCTTCAATTCTTCCATCTTAGCGTCCATGCCATTCATCTTAGCGTCCATGCCATCCATCTTAACTTGCATGCCATTCATATTAGCATCCACGCCATTCATCTTGGCTTCAATTACCTTTTGTGAGAGTGAAATTCATTGTGCTTGGTCTTGTAATTTTGATATATCATGTTGCATTTCTTCCTTTTCTTCGCAAGTCATGTGAGAGCTTTCAAGTTTCTTACTTGGTGTTTCCATTTTCTTTCTTTGGGGCATCAATTAATGCTAATAATTCTTCACTATTCCCTTTGAATTCCTTCAAACTAATTTTTCAGACCAATCTTATGCAAAATTTAAAAAAACTACACACCTTTTTTTTCACTTTGTAAGAGCTCAATATTGAATTTGTTGTATCTCTGTAACTGCGGATCTCGAATATTTGAAATCGCGTTCTGCAGTAGCCCTTTGAGTCCTCTTGCTAACCCCGCAAGTTTGATCAAGATTGGATTCTCCAGGGAAGAGTTATGCCAAATCTCCCACGGTGACCTGATTATAGATTAGTTCAGTGGAGCGAACTTGTTTGAAGTGCCACGTGTCACTGTTTCGACCTTAGTACTTGAAACTGATATACAGAAAACTACAGGCCATCCTCTTTCTGAAACTTGTTACAAAATTTCAATCTGATGCTCAGAACAAAAGTTATGATAATTTTCCCCAGGTCACTTGTTTGGAATGTAATTCGGGAGTCTGCAAAAACCCTAACTTCCTCAGATCATATCTCCAAAAATATAGCGAGACAAGCTTTGAAATTTGGACCCGAAGTTTAGAACGATTTCGGCTCAAATGGGTTTTTTTTAGCTTCTGAAACGTCACAAGAAAAAAAGTTATAGCGAAAATGCCACGATGGCCTGTTTGGAGTAGCAAAACCCTAGAATCCAAAGCTCTGATACCAAATGTTAGGAAACCGGCTGACAAAAAGATAGAAAAGATAGATCAACACCTTAGAATTCAGCCTCTTTGAGGGGGCAACCTCCTGTACATCACACAAATGAACAATTCTTGGATGATACAAATGACTAAACCTCCCTTCTATATATAGGAGTCTAAGGGGTCACAATATAATCAAGGTGACCTGAAAGTAATAACATAAGGGCACAACAATAACACTAGTGGGTTTCTATGGGGCACATTAATAACAATATGGGGACAGTAGGGGCACAATAATAACAATAAGGGATACAATGACAATAGTAATGGGGGAATTACTAGTATTTTAGGGACCTATCATCCTCCCAATTTCAACCTCTATTTCTTTATGCCTAGCCTTTTCTTTTTTAAACTTCTCAGAGCTATTTAACAAGTCCTTCCTAATCTCCCTAATTTGTGGTGATTCACATGGAGTAATTTGGCCTCTAATCCCTGCCAAGTGTTGTTTCATCCTATTGATGCACCTAGGACCATACTTAATTTTTCTATGGAAAAATTTGCAATGCATTTGAGTATCAACCATTTTAACATATGCCCAAGCAACATCTTTCACTCTAGGTGCCATTTTTTGACTTGGAAATGAAAGGAAAAAATCTGAAAATGTAAACAAAAAAAAAATAACATTGCTTCAATGTTCATTTCTTTCACAAAAACCACTTTTTTCAATTTCCAGATTTGCACAAAAAAATAAATAAGCAAAAATAGATTTTTAGAAGTAAAAAAATTACTTCTAGGCACAAATTGCCTCCTCAAAGTTGCTCCAACAAACCAACTCCTCAATGCTGCTCCAACAAACCAACTCCTCAATGCTGCGCCAATGGCTACCCAAGAAGCTCCTCACTCTTGCTCCAATGCTTACCCAAGATTCCTCACTGCTGCTCCAAAAACAAACTCCATAGCTCTTCACAAACCCTTAACAGATTCTCACTAAAATGCAATGAGATGGCTGTGAGGAAATGAGAGGGGTTGGCTAGGTTTTATAGGGTTTGGGAGAGGGAAATGGACCCCAAAGAACCCAAAGGTACATTAGAATGGGCTTTGGGGTCCCCAAAAACCCAAGCTGAAAAAAATGTGCTTTACGGTCGCTCCCATTGAGCCGACTAACTTGGCTCGGACTCGGCCGAGACGAGCAGGTTGTTACTGAGCCGACCGAGTTGGTAACCGACTCGACCGTCTTGGTAACAACCCGGTCGACCGAATCGAGTTGGCCACTAAGTTGACCCGGTCATTTAACAACTCGGTTTGACTCAGCTGTTTCAGAGTTGATTCAGTCGATTTTTAAAACAATTGCTGAAATGAGACTGCATATCCAAATTATTATATTTAGAACATCCAAGGCAATGAGTTATAATGTAAGTTATATGCGTTGGTATATGCTGGTTATGTCTGCAGTGAGTTATATGCTAGTTATATCTGCAATGAGTCATATGCTGGTTGTGTCTGCAAGATAATTTATTCTCTTTGTTATTTGTGAGTGATGATTTTTTATGAAAGCAATTCTTCGAGATAGTGAGTATGAAGCCTAATTTCAACATCGGTTTTTGGGTTATTTCGATTGATTTTTAATGATTTTTGGAGACAAAATTGTATGGCAAGTCTCTATTATCTGTAGAGATCTATGAAATCGGATTTGTCCCCCAAGCCTTACGTGTCTTGAATCCGACGAATTGAACATGATTCGGGTGGATTCGTGTCCGATCGAAACACTTCGAATCCGGAACGTGTTTTGTTCAGGACATTTTGAATTCGGAACGTGTCCCCATCAAGACACTTCGAATCGGGAACGTGTCCCGATCAGGACACTTCTACTTGCACATTCACTTGTTTAGTTTGTTGTGGGTTTGCTATGGGTGTTTGGGAGCAAGGGGCAAAGGGTTTGGGAGCATTTTCAAGGAGATTCAAGGAACAGGTAATTGCTAGAGCTTGTCAGATTTGATGATGGTGATACTATATAGGGGTCATCCTCTACACTAGTAGATGCAGAGATGACTTTGGATACAGAGGAGGAGGATGCAACAAAGGAGAGCACTGGTGACCGTGATGATGAGGACAATGATGCTGATTTTGATGATGAATATGAGGATTGATAACTCATGATTCATGAGCTACCTACTGCCTTGAGGCTTGTATACTTGTAGACTTGTAGTTGTAGTTGTTCTGTATTTGCTATGTCTATTTGCCATTGGCATTGCACTACCTATGTAAACAGTAACACATTTTGGTTTTGATGACTTAATGAGAAAACTACAATATCTTTATCTCTCCATCTTGTCTTTCTCCTATTGGATCATTGATGAATTGCATATGTATCATAAATTTATAATTTATCATTTATCATTTGTCACAATTGTATTTGTAATTTTGGATTCATAATGTTACTCTATAAAACTTACATCTAGATGACGATCTATGTTTGAATCAATGAATTTGTATCATGAATGAGAATTTGTGTAAGAAATATATAATTTTTAATATATATATATATATATTTTTTTTTTAATAAAATAATATATAACGTATCTAAACGTGTCCTGTTTCTAGGGTGTCAACGTGTCTATATCTGACACTCGAATCCCTGTATCCGTTGAATCTTGAATCCCCGTGTCAGGTGACTTAGGTAGAGATATATATTAAATTTTTATGAGTGATTAAAATTTTGACTATTTAGGGCCCAATTCAAAGTTTTATTTAATAATCCATTCTCTCATCTCAATAGTCAGAGTAGTTCTCATTGGAAAATAGAATTACCATGAATGGTCCAGAAAGGTATTCGTGAAAGAGAAGATGGCAATCCACTTGCAAAGCTCACATCAGACAAAGAGCTTGCAATATGGGAGTACAAGAACAACAAGGCCTATTGCTATGTCAATAAATGAAGAGCTGATTGGTCACATTGCGCCAATTACCAATGCCTTTAGTACTTTAAAGAAGTTGAAAGACTTATATGACTCACACTCAGAGCTTGAAATAGTACAACTAATGATCAAACTCTTCAATCTTGAATTGAAAGATGACGATTCGCTTGCCATAGCCTCTGGAATCGAAGCTATTATGCATGATGTAGAAGTCATTGAAGTTAAAATAGATATTCCTCTCACAACTTTCGTGAAGGCATTATATCCCACATATTCTCACTATCTTGAATCATTACAAGCTGTTAATTTTTGGTATGTTCTATGCTTAAGAGCAGTTTACTTCAATTTCTTTATTAGTCCAATATCAATATCCAGTTTAGTAATCACATCAACATGATAGTAAAATGCAGATAGAACATAAACATAAACAATGGAAGACAAGCCAAGACAAGAGGACACAAGATGTGGCACCAGCCAGGGACAAACCCTAATGTGGGGAAACCCTTTATCAATTCTTCTTATATTCTTCAATAGTTCAACAGAGAGAGATAGTACAAATTTGCAAATTTGATAATTTATGACAGCAACATAAAATCCCTACCCAGAAAAGTCAACGCTAGTCAAACAGGGCATAATTCTTCCTCTAAGCAGCTTGGTCAAACCCAGTCAACTTCGGCCTCTAACAGCAAACCCAAACAATCCAAAACAGTCGCAAAACATTCAGCCAAACTCTAGTCAACTGAAGTCAAATTGCAACCAGCAACTAGGGCAGTCAATGTTGGTCAAACCAAAGGTCAGATTACCTTAGTTTCAGTGCCTAGATCTGCGGCCTCCCAAGGAGAAGATGCCTCACCCAAAGCGCAGTGAAAGGGAGGTCGACGTTGGTCAACGCAACCCAAAAGACAACCTTTTGAAATTCGGTCAACGCAGGTCAACATAGTAGTCATACAACCAAACAGAAAGTGTCCTTCCTTCGCAAGTGTGAGAGATTGCTGCCCAAATTAGTGTACCGAGTCAAGCGAGGAGAGAGAGATGTGCTGAGATGAGATAATGAAATAATGACTTGAGGTCTCCTCCTTTTATATGCAACGTTGAGGTTGAACTAGGGGTTAGAATGCGTGTTTTGCTTGCTGGTCGACCTTGACAATTTGTCAATAATACAAATAAATTCATATCTTCTTTTTTATATATCGAAATTGGATGATCTTTAGATCAATCCTACACCTCTTGGAAAGAGGAATCCAAGAAAAATATCAATTGCCATAAATAAGATGACCCATGTGGAGTTTGGCCCTAGTTGCCAATTTTAACACTCCCTCTCAACTAGGGATAACTCCATCTATTAATCCATCTGCTAGTCGGTACTATCTCTGCCATCAATAGACCGCTCTGCACTGCTTTGTTCTGTTGAACTATGTAGAATAAGTGATTGAGAGTGTATCATACCATTCTCTATTGACGCAAAGTCAATCCTTGATAAAAGAGAGTGTGTAATACCACTCTTACTGACCTAAAGTCAGTTCCAATCAAAAGAGAGTGTGTCAGACCACTCTTACTGACCTGAAGTCAGTTCCAATGAAAAAAGAGTGTGTCATACCACTCTTACTGACTCGATGTTAGTTTCAATTGATTCCAGATCAATATCGGTCATCCTAGCATAGGGAGTACAATAGTACATGATGCGTCCATCGATAGTACTACGGTCCCTATCCTCATTTCCCTATTCACTAGCCTGATGAGAGGTACTTCCCATGTCTCAGCAGGAGAAGGATGAACCACTCACCCTGTACACAACAAACCAGTAGGGGAAGGTTGAACCACTCACCCTATGGTTGCTCATCGCTCCAGGAAGTACCCCAAGCCCCCCGGAGTCATACAGGACCCTTAGAAGAGGGTCTCTCCACAACTCCAAGTCATTCTCAGAAGGTTAAGAACTTGACCTTCCCTAGGGGCTTTGTTAGAATATCGATGTCCTGCTCATCAATCCCAATGTGATGGAGCCTTATTGTTCCTTGTTATACCATAACCCGGATAAAGTGGTACCTGATATCTATGTGCTTGGAGCGATTATGAAATACGGGATTCTTTGATAATCAGATCCCACTTTGGTTGTTGCAAAGGATCACGGTGGTATCCAACACATGTCCAAACAGTTCACTGAAGAGCTTCCTCAACCAGACAACTTCACATGAGGCCATACTCGCAGCTATGTATTTGGCCTTAGCAATGCTCAAGGTGATCGACTTCTGCTTTCTGCTCATCTAGGATATCAAAGCAGAACCCAAGCAAAAACAACACCCATAAGTGCTCTTGTGATCCACCACATTGCCGACCCAATAAACACCAGAATAACCATGCAGCCTCACATCCTCCGACTGTGTATCTTAGTCCATGAGTGATTGTGCCTCGAAGATATCTCAGAAGATCCCTGGCACCAATCCAATGTATGTGATGAGGCTCAACCATATATTCGCTCAACGTATTAACTGCAAAACATATGTTCTGAGGGGATTTCACCAAGAACATTAGCGTTCCTATGAGTTGATGATACTCAGAAGCATTTCACTATTTAGGTTCGGTAGAACTACGACATAACTTCTTGAAGTTAAGTTCCATCGGGGTAGTCACAGGGTTGCAGTCCACCATCCCAAATCTTCTCAATATCTTCACAACATATTTTCCTTGAGATAGGAAAATTTCTCTTGGCTTTTGCCAAAGCTCCAACCCTAGGAAGTAGTGCACTAGTCCTAGGTCCTTCATCTCAAATTTAGAAGCTAACTCCTTTTTACATTTGTGAATGAGAGGGTTTGCATTTGTCAGAAAGAGGTCGTCCACATAAAGTACCAGTATGAGAGGTTTATCATCTTCAACCTTAAAGTAAAGGTTCAGATCGACTTCACTTCTAGTGAATCTTAGATTCATCAGATAGTTATCAATCCTCTCATACCAAACCCCGGGTGCTTGCTTCAAGCCATAGAGAACCTTCTTCAACCTGCATACATGAGATTCCCGGTCATGAATTTCAAACCCCTCTAGTTGTTCCACATATACTTCCTCTTTGATCGAACCATGCAAGAAAGTGGTCTTGACATCCATCTGATGTAGGTTCCATCCTTGCGAGGTAGCAAGGGCTATGATTGAGCGGATGGTTGTGTATCGGGCAACAGTTGCAAATATCTCATCATAATCTACACCTTCCTTTTGCGAGAAGTCTCGAGCAAGAAAGCGAGCCTTGAACTTTTCTGCACTTCCATCAACTCCATGCTTGATTTTGTAGGTCCACTTAAAGGTGACAATCGATTTGTCCTAGGGTCTAGGGACCACATCCCAGACATCATTCTTCATAATAGACTCGTATTCTTCATTCATAGCATCCTTCCATACTTGTTGCTTCATGACTTCTTCAAATGATGAAGGCTCATCTTGAATGATAATGCTCATCACAGTCAAGTATCCTTGATACTTGTTCAGCTTCTTGCTCTCATGGAAAGACCCCCTTGATGCAATATGTCTCTCGGCATCTTCGAGAGTCTGCCTAAGCCATGAGGGTCTCTTGTTGGAGGAAGAGGGCACCTGGGGAGGTGGATCAATAGGATCTATAGGTTCATCAACATCACGCATTGTCTCGTCCTCTTTTTCATCCTGTTTTCCGGTGTCAGCTTCTTTGTCCTTTCTTGGGATAGGAAGGTTGTTGATCTTGCTGAGGGCGATATCTTCGTCAAAGGTGACATCATGACTTATTTGAACTTCCCTTTGACCAGCCACATAAATTCTATAGCCCTTAGAATTTTCGCTATAGCCCACAAAGATTCCTTTCTACCCTGATGCACCCAATTTGCTTTTTTCCTCTTTCGGCACATGAAAATATACAAGACTTCGAGTTTCTTACTAGTGAACATTTCTTTGAGAGTCTTGGAGTCCAATGCTTGATGAGGGCATCAGCTTTTAACATGCACAATGGTATTTGCAGCTTCAACCCATAGGAACTTTAGAAGCCCTTGATCATGAAGCATGGCACGAACAACTTCTACAATAGTATGATTCTTCCTTTTAGCCACACCATTTTGCTCAGGAGTGTATGGTGTTGTAGTCTCCCTCTTAATGCAAACGTCTCTGCAATAATCATGGAATTCATTTGATTCTCACTCAGTCCCATTATCAATCCTCAATATCTCTATTCTCTTCTCGGATATATTTTCGATCATGGCTTTGAAGTGTCGGAACCAAGTGAACATTTCACCCTTCTTTTTCAAGAAGTAGATCAAAGTCTTGCGAGAATAGTTATCCGTAAAGGTGAGATAATATATGTATCCTCCCAAAGAGTTTACGGGCATCATACCAGATATGTCGGAGTGGATCAACTACTATATATCTGTGGTCTTGCTATTACTTGAGGGGAATGTTCCCCTTTAAGTTTTCCTTTGGCACATCTCTGACATACACCTTCATGCTCTACTTTGAACTCGGGCATACCTGTCACCATCTGTCTCACATCTGGTAGAGCCTTATAATGAAGATGGGCAAACCTCCAGTGCCATAGTTCAGACTGTAGAGATGTGTCGCAAGACATGGCTCCCAGTGGACTTCCTCCAACTTGATACGAAGTGTCAACCCGGAACCCAAGAGTAAAAGCATCTTTAAAATTCCTTTTCCATACATGTACCTTTCCATCGATGAATGCCACCTTGTATCCTTTGTTTTCCATTACCGAAATGGACACCAGGTTCTTCTTGAGATCAGGTACATATATAACTTCTTGTAAATGAATTGTGTTACCTTCATTCAATTGAAGGGTAACATTCCCTACTCCCTTCATGGGATAGGTGGTATCGTCTCCAAAAATAATCTCCAAGTTTGTCTCCTTCTCTATCAGATTAGAGAGAGCTTCCTTGTATCCGGTGAAGTGCCTTGAGGCACCACTATGAATTAGCCAATTCCCCAAAGAGTTCGAAGGAGAGGTTGTGAAGAGGGACGATATAAGATAGTACTCTTTTTTCTTATTGTTAACAACATTTGATTCTTCATACCTGGAGTTCCTTGCTTTCTTGGAGGGTTGACCATTTCCTTGATGTCTCGTATTCCTTTTTCCTCTACCATTGAACCTGCCTTTCCTTTGATTGTTGTTGTTGAAATTACCCATGGAATGATTGTGATCATCATTATGTGATGTGTCCCTTCTATTTGGACAATCCCTTGCATAATGGTCCAACTTATTGCAAACAAAGCACCAACCCTTTCTTCCACCCTTTGATCCAGGATTTCCTTTGAAATGACCTTTAGACCCTGCATTATTTCTCCTTTTGTAATGAGCAGAGAAAGCAGTGGGGTTGTCTCTATTAGAAGGCATTTCTTGCTCCACCATTCTTGTTTCTTCTTGAATGCATCTTGACATCAATTCTTCAAACCTTGGAATTCGATCATCATTGAGAATAGTGGTTTTAAATATATACCACTCGGGTGGGAGTCCTCTAAGGGTAGTGATGGTAAGTTCCGTGTCAGGAATGACCTCTTCAATCGATAAAAGATCGTTCTTGATCTTAGTGATCCTTAAGGAGTAGGATTGGATATCCTCGTCTTTGCCTTTCTTAATATCCTTCAACTTATTTTTGAGAAATAAAATTTGATTTTGATCACTAACCTTGAACATGCTGACCAGCTTGTCGTAGATCTCCTTGGAGGTGTTCAAATCAGAGATGTAGGCCACCAGACACTTGTCAATAGAATCTATGATAATCTTCTTTGCTTTGACTTCAGCCTTACTATACTTGTTCTTCGCAGCAACCGATGCATTTGAAGAAGGCTCAGGGATTTTCCCTTTCACATAATCCAACACTTCTTGTTCTTCCAATGTCAGATTCAGAGACATCTTCCATCCATGATAGTCAGACTTTCACGGAGCTTGTCTTTAGCTGGGAAGTGGGATGAGGAACCCATTGAGCCTTTTGTCCTTGTCCAGTTGTCTTCGCTAATTGCTCTTTCACTCTTGCTTGGGCTTTGTCTTCACCTGAGCTTTGATTCCATGTTAATTTTTGGTATGTTCTATGCTTAAGAGCAATTTACTTCAATTTCTTTATAAGCCCAATATCAATATCCAGTTTAGTGATCACATCAAGATGATAGTAAAATGCAGATAGAACATAAACATAAACAGTAGAAGACAAGCCAAGACAAGAGGACACAAGATGTGGCACCAGCTAGGGACAAAACCTAATGTGGGGAAACCCTTGATCAATTCTTCTTATATTCTTCAATAGTTCAACAGAGAGATAGTACAAATTTACAAATATGATAATTTATGACAGCAGTAGAACAACCCTAACTAGAAAAGTCAACGCTGGTGAAACAAGGCAGGATTCTTCCTCTAAGCAGCTCGGTCAAACCCAGTCAACTTTGGCCTCCAACAACAAACCCAAACAGTCCCGAAAAGTTTCGTCAATGTATGGTCAACTGAATCAAATTGCAGCCAGCGACTAGGGTAGTCAACGCTGGTCAAAGCAAAGGTCAGATCACCTTGGTTTCAGTGCCCAAATCTGCGGCCTGCCAAGGAGAAGATGCCTCACCCAAAGGGCAGTCAAAGGGAGGTCAATGCAGCCCAAAAGACAACGTTCTGAAATTTAGTCAACGCAGGTCAATGCAGTCAAATAGCCAAATAGAAAGCGTCCTTCCTTCACACGTGTGAGAGGTTACTGCCCAGATTAACGTACCCAATCAAGTGAGGAGAGAGGTGGGATAAGATGAGATGATGAAATAATGATTTGAGGTCTCCTGCTTTTATATGTAATGTTAAGGATGAATTGGGGGTTAAAATGCTTGTTTTGCTTGCTGGCCGACCTTGACAATTTGTCAATAATACAAATAAAATAATATCCTCATTTTTACATATTGGAATCGGATGATCTTTAGATCAATTCTACACCTTTCGGAGAGAGGAATCCAAGAAAAATATCAGCTGCCATAAATAAGATGACCAATGTGGAGTTTGTTCCTAGTTGCCAATTCTAACACAAGCTTGTGCCCAACTTAAAGATATTACCTTTGACACTCTTGTGGAGAAGTTTGTAGAAAGAGAGAAAACTTTTGGGAAGAGGAAGACAACTGCTTAGCCTTTTGAAGAAGCTGTGTGCCTTGCGCAAAAAGAGAAGAATCAAACACAAGATTCTTTTAGAGGAAGAGGTGGCAAAAGGGGACGTGAAAATAAGATTGAGAGAGGTAGAGAGGGCAAACATTACCAAGGAGGAGGAGTTGATCTTCATTGTATACACTGCAACAAAAATGGACATGATGAATCCATATGCAAGCTCTCTTTTGACAGAATCAAGCAGGAAAGAAATGAAGAGAAAGGTAAAACACCAGATCTAGGGAAAGTTAAAGCATCTGAATTTGCTCATAATATTGTTGCAAATTGCTATGTTGGAGTAATTGAAGACTTGTTTAATATTTCATTTGGTTCGTGGAAAGATGTAATATGGCTTGACACAGGTACAACTTGCCACATGACCTTTCGAAAAGATTTCTTTGAAGATTTTAGTGACAATGTAGATAGAGTAGTTTACTTTGCAAACAAGTTAGAACTCAAGCCATCCAGACTTGGCACCATCAAGCTCAAACTTCCTAGACTCCCTAACTTTCCTCTGCATGATGTTCTCTACCTCCAAGAGTGTTGAAAATGTAACTAGTGTCAGTCTGCGTAAAGTAATTCAAATGTACTATTAATGTAATTATTATATTCCTTTACTATGATCATTATTATTATTTTTAATATCTAGCCAAATATGTTCTTCTTGCTTATAGAGTTTATTGAGTCAAAAGAAAAAATATTTTTTGTCAAAGTTCCATTTGGACTCTTGTAAGAAAAGGAAAAATTATTTTTTCTTGAGTCAAAGAGTCAATTTGTCCTGCAGAAGACCAAGTTGGCCTAAAGAGGCACCTATTCGACCTCCTGGACATGTATAGATAGAAGGCAGTTCGACATCATTCGATCACTCACTCAATCCCTTGATTTCTATGTAAGAGAAAGAAGAAAAATCAACGAAGTCTAAGGAGAGAGAAGGTCAAAGGAGAGAGAAAAACAAATTGATTTCTGCCCTAAAATATGGTCACACATGCGAGTTCTTTTGCAGTTTTCTGAGGTTGTTGCAGGGCCAAGATTTCATGGGTCGAGATTTCAGGGATTTACCAGAATTCGGAGATTTGACTAAGTTTGACCAGTGTGGACTTTGTTGACTTTGACTTGGTTGAAGAAGGTGTTGAAGGAGGGTTGACTTGGGTCTTGTGACAGTCTTGGTCTTGGTTTTTGGGTCTTGGATATCTCACTTTGAATTAGTTCTATAAGAAGAGGATTTTCGTGGGTTTTCCCTGTCTTGGAGCTTAATTTCTTGTGTTCTTTGTCTCTTGTGATCTTCATGTTTTATTTTTGGTAATTGCTTGATGAAGAAGAAAACATAAATTTAATGAGAAGCCAACAAATATTCACAAGTAATTATCAAGTAGAGAAACCTACACTAATCTACTAGCATTTTGGTTTCTCAACATGGTATCAGAGCTAAGGCAAAGAAAAGGCAAATGAAGATATGATAGCAACAATTTCATCCCAATCTATCAAGGCAAAGGAAGAAGACTTGAAGTAGCAAACATCACTATTAAAGAAGATCAACTATCTCTCTCTTGACATTATTGAAAGCTTTTTGGTTCTCTCTCACTCATCGACACTCAACATCCTCTCAACAACACTCTTAAAGACATACAAGGCTCTCCACTATTTACCTCTATGAAGATTATGGTATAATTCATCTTGTATAATGGTTTGTGGCATTCATCTGAGTTCAATACCAAAATTTGATCCAAGTCTGTAGCATATTTTCTATGGTAGCTCGATCAAAATTCTGCAACTTTAATATCCAAGCTCTGTGATCAGAATAATAACAAGACAAGAGCATTCTTATCAAGATCATTTTGGCCAAACAATGAAGCAGAACGAAACTTGGAAGAACACCTTACATCTATGATCAATCACTGTTCAAAAGAGATCCAAATCCTGTGACATATGGCCTAAGTAAAAGCATCATAAGTTTTTATGACAACAATTATGATAAAGCACCTAATTCCAAATATTGAGAGAACAATTTTATGTGGACATTGAAGCATACATGACAGATCTAGACTTGTGATCTCTATGGTGACATCTGAATGTGTGATGCAGATGGGAGCCAAACAACTACAACAAATCTCCACAGAAGAACATGTAGTCGATGCATTGATGAGACAAGCTTATGCTTGTGGTTGTTCCTCCCTGTTTGAGAGGGAGTAAGAATTTTCTGTCTGGTTGAGAGGGTGTGAGGATGGACACAATATTCTCCATGTGTAATTTACTATGGCTAGGACTAATAGCAGTAAGCCTAGTGAAGGCACTGATAGGGAGAATGATGGATTGGATAAGCATCTGGGACCGATACTTCTTTAGGAAATGTATCCAAGGTAGGAGTAGTCCTGAGGACCGATACCTTGAGGATAGGGTATCCAAGATAAGGGTAGTCCTGAGGACCGCTATTCTTTGAGGATGGGTGATATCCAAGATAAGAATAGTAGTGTAAGGACATACCTCGTGAACATACGAATGGGGTATGTGCCTTGAGAGGTGGTGGTAGTGTCCAAATGTATGCCTCCCAACATTATGTTGTGATCTAGTGGAGAGATAAAGCTTGTTAGTCAAGGCCTTGCTATGTTTGACAATGCTAGTTATGATGATGATGATGCTTGTCAATCCGAATCCCTTATGAAAATATTTCAATTTGAGAGTATCTAGTTGTGTAACTATGAATACCTCCCTAGTTAAGAGGAAGTGTTAAAAATGTAACTAGTGTCGGTTTTCATAATGAAATGCAAATGTGCTATTAATGTAATTATTATATTCATTTATTATGATCGTTATTATTATTTTTATTTTCTAGTCAAAGCATATTCTTCATGCTTATAGGGTTTATTGAGTCAAAGGAATGTAATTGTGTCAAAGTCCCATTTGGACTTCTTGTAAGGAAAAGAAAAATTATTTTTTCTTGAGTCAAGGAGTTAATTTGTCCTACACAAAACCAAGTCGGCCCTCCTATTGAAATATATTGTAGTTTGGTCGACATTTTCATTGATTACACAAAAGATAATTTAATTATTGGTCACCTCAAGTTGACTCAATCAGCCCTACAAGTCGGTTGTAAGAAAGGTCATTATGTTGGTTCCATTAGGCTAATAAGCCCTCACCTAACGCCTATATGTATGTGTTTGTTGAGCCTCATTCGAAGAACGCTAATCACACATAATTCAAACTTTTATTGTAGAGTGTATACAAATGCGAAGAAGACAAGAAGGGTTCTTTTGACTACAATTTGTATCTCCTTAAATGGCTCATTGACTACAATGACGTGGGGTGTTTTTATGTTCTATTGATTCTTTTGAAGCAGAAAAATTGGAGAGAGGCTCGCTTTCTTTTATATCTAATATTTGAAGTTGTTCGACGGGTATTTGGGTATATATTTTGGGTAGTTCGTTGATAATTGCAGTGGTGGCTTCGACCATTCTTAATATTAACTTCAGGCCTTTATTTCAGCCTCCTTGTGCAGGCCTTACTTGTCGGACAAAAGTGGAATTTATGAGCAAACTTTGTTTGGGTATTGCACTATTCATTATCTTGGATTTGTTGGAACATTTTACATGTACTTTGATGAACAAAATCTCTCTCATAAGGAAAGAATTTTGGGTTTTCCCTGTGTGGGGTTTTTCCTTGGCTATGAACCTAATCTTGGTGTCTTCTAACTCTTGCTTATTGTCAAAGAAATGTAATTGTGTCAAAGTACCATTTGGACTTCTTGTAAGGAAAAGAAAAATTATTTTTTCTTGAGTCAAAGAGTTAATTTGTTCTCCACAAAACCAAGTTGGCCCTCCTGTTGAAATTTATTATAGCTTTGGTCGACATTTTCCATTGATTACACAAAGGATAATTTAATTATTGATCACCTCAAGTTTACTCAATCAGCCCTACAAGTCGGCTGTAAGAAAGGTCATTATGTCGGTTCCATTAGGCTAATAAGCCCTCACCTAATGCCTATATGTATGTGTTTTTTGAGCCTCATTTGAAGAACACTAATCACACTTAATTCAAACTTCTATTGTAGAGCATATACAGATGTGAAGAAGACGAGAAGGGTTCTTTTGACTACAATTTGTATCTCCTTAAATGGCTCATTGACTACAATGATGTGGGGTGTTTTTGTATATGTTCTATTGATTCTTTTGAAGCAGAAAAATTGGAGAGAGGCTCTCTTTCTTTTATATCTTATATTTGAAGTTCTCCGACGGGTATTTGGGTATATACTTTGGGTAATTCGTTAATTATAGTGGTGGCTTCGACCATCCTTAATAGTAACTTCAGGCCTTTATTTCAGTGTACTTGTGCAGACCTTACTTGTTGGACAAAAGTGGAATTTATGAGAAAACTTTGTTTGGGTATTGTACTATTGATTATCTTGGATTTGTTGGAACATTTTAGATGTACTTTGATGAACAAAATCTCTCTCAAAAGGAAAGAATTTTGGGTTTTCCCTATGTGGGGTTTTTCCTGTGTGGGGTTTTTCCTTGGCTATGAACCTAATCTTGGTGTCTTCTGACTCTTGCTTATTTTCTATTGTTCATTGTCTACTATGATCTCTATTTACTGCTCTTGTTGTAGGATTATTGGTTGAAGTTTTTCATGTATCGCTGCTTGTTGACTAATGTTGATTTGAGGTAGCATCGAATGTGCTCTAGGCCTCAAAATTTGCAGGCAGGCTTAGACACATGCATTCTCCAATACCAGAAATCATTTTGGGAAATTCCACCTAGAGACAGTTTTATTATAATAATTAATTATTTTTAATGAGACCCTAAGTCTAAACTTAGGAAATTAAAATAATTAAAGGGTATTAATATAAACTGTGGGTGAAACTTCTAGAAGAAGGCGGAGATCAAGTCAATATGATATTATCCATTGATTAGAATCTAATCTGGGTCGTTGATTGATCAACGAGAGGATTATAAGAGGAAGCTTGATGGGCACTTGGAGAACACACCGAGGGATCAAGAGATTGAATTTTTGAAGTGAGAAGTTCTCAGGAGGAAATTTTGGTCGAGTAGATTTCTTACAGTTGAGGGGTAGGGATAACATTCACAGAGAGAGATTTTCTCAACCAAAGAATCATCAACAAAGAGAGGTAAAGAGTGATTCAACAACTCTCATCTGACACAGGGCTATGCAGAGGCAACGTAGAGAGTGAGAGAGAGTTCGAGATTTTGTAGTCAGTTTCAGAGGCCTAGAGGGATTGACAAAGGGATTGTGTGAAGACTGCGTAGAGGCAGCATAGAGCTTGCCAGAGGCATCTCATCCAGTGACCAGATCAGCTGGCATTTTTCTCAGTGATTGTGTGAGGTAATCTCACAAATATTTTTGCCAATATTTCTCTCTGTAATTGAATAACCCGTGAGGTATTTAGAGATGTATTCAAAATTTGCTACTACTTAGTAACAATAAACTCTCAAATCTGCTGCAACGGTTTTCTTGCATTGGGTTTTTCCAGGGACATTTGTCCAAAAATAACGATGTTACTGTGTTGTATTTTCTTTCTTGCTCAGTCTCGTGTTTTTGCATATAAATTAATTAAGTGAAGGTTGCAATGTATGTGTTTCGATATTTTTGCTATAGTAAACTATAAGTATTAATTTAAAGGAATTTAACAAATACAGGAGAAATATCATTAGTTGCTGCAGTAGGAATTCCAGTTTGGGAATTTTCACAACTAAAGTATAAAGAAGGAACAATTTGCATCAACATAAGTAGTTATCAAATTGTGAAAAACTATTCTAGTCTCTGTATACTAGAATTTCAACATGGTATCAAAGATTTGGTAGAGGGAAAGAGCAAAGAGATCAACTTAAGAGCACTCGAAGAACACTTGAAAAACATCTTGAAGAGTAGTTGAAAGGTTTTTGGGTTCTGTCCTATATTTTCATCATGAATTCTTCATTCATGAAGACTGAAAGCAAGCTTGAAGGAGCCACTAGCTACAGGGCATGGAAGGCAAGAGTTGGGATCATTCTTGAAGGAAACAAAGTGTTGGGAATTGTCATAGTAAAGTCACTGAACCATCTGATCAAGCAAGAAAAGAGTAGTATCATGAAGACAATATTTTAGCAAGAAGTATTCTATTGGATTATGTTAGGGATCATTTGATTCCCTATAATGTTAAACATAAGTCTCCTAAAGCTATGTACGATGACATTATTGGATTATATACCATCAATAATGTGAATCAATCTATCAATCTAAGAGATAAGCTTCATAGCATCAATATGACCAAGAACATCACGGTGGCATCATATTTTGTCAAGATATCTCAAATTAGAGACCAACTTAAAGCATACATTAGTGAAGAAGTATCTGATAAAGAATTGGTAGTTGTTGCTTTGGGTGGTCTCCCTAGATCTTGGGACTCATTTGCTTCAGGTAGTAGTGCTAGAGAGAATGCTCCAACCTTTGACAAGCTATGGGCAACATGCACTCAAGAGGAGTCAAAACTCTATTCTAGAGGAGAAATTGAAGATCCAAGTATAGAAGCATTTGCAGCTCATGCAAAGGGAAATAAGAAGAAGAAACAAAAATTTGGAAAATTCCAAAGAAGTGTTGGTAAAAGAGAAGATCCAAGATCTACTTCAAGGACTTTACTTCTCATAAAAGGCCTCCTCCCAGATAGAAGAGATAGAAGAGATGAAAGGGATAAAAGAGATAAAAGAGATTTGTCCAATATTTAGCTTTCGTTGTCAAGATTATGGTTATTATCAAGCTCAATGTCCTTGAGGGAATAAAAGAGGTGACTATGAAAGGGATGATGATCATAGAAGAAATAGAAGACATCATGCATCTACTGCTCATCTAGATGAGCCATCTTCAAAGAAGAGGTGTAGAAGAAGTGAATCTGAATATGAACACTCATTCTAGCTATCTAAATTACTTGAAAAGAAGTTCTAAGGTTAGATTGAAGAGGGAGTTGTACTGATTAGAAAAAGATAAGTATCTTGTATCTCATTCATTGTTTTAATTATTACTGACGTTAGATTGTTTTGTAAACCTTGGGTAGGGTTTGGAGAAGAAAGACTATGACTTATGAATCAAACCTTGAACCTGATTGCTTCAGCTTAAGATTTGACATCTTGTTGTTAAGGTTAATTTGTAAGGTGAATGTAAAAGGTCTAAAGATTAAGAGCGAGCTCAAAAGATAAGTATCTTGTGTTTCTTTTGTTTTTTGAATTAACACTGACATTGAACTATCTATGGTTTGTAAAACCTTAGGTTGGGTTTGGAGAAGAAAATCTAAGTCTAATCAACCTAACCCAAATTCCTTGTTGATGATATGGACTCGTTGATAATGATATGGATTTGTTGATGATGTAGATTCATGATGTGGACTTGTTAATGATATAGACTTCTTGATTATATGGATATGAACTCTTTATTGATGGGCTCCTTGATGATGTGAACTCTTTGATGTTGATAATGTGGATGATGATACGGTCGTCTCCTTGAGGATGCTGTTGTTGACTCTTTAATGATGAATGATGTGTACTCTATGATGTTGACAATATGTGCTCCTTATTGATGATGATAAGTACTCCTTTCTAACAATGATGAATGACATGGATGATATGATTGGACTCCTTGATGGTGATTTAAATTGATGCTCACTATTTATGATGATCTGAATTATAATGATGTGAACTCATTAATGATGTTGATGATGATAATGTGGACTTATCGATGACATGGACTCATTGATGACATTAAGTTCTTGATGATGAATTGGATTATACTTCATGATAATAATGTGGACTCATTGATAACATGGACTCATGGACTTATTGATGACATGGATTCATTAATGATGTTGACTCATTGATGATGTGAACTCCCTGATAACATGAACTCTTTGATGAAATGGACTCCATGATGATGAACTTCTTGATGATGACATGAATTTCATGATGATGATGATTCCTTAACGATGTAGACTACTTGATAATGATGAAGATATGGGTTCGATGATAATGTAAACCACTTGATAATGATGATGTGGACTATATGACAATGTAGATTCCTTGATGATTATGATGATATGGACTCCTTGATAACTTTGACTCAATGAACTCTTTGTTGATGATAAGAACTCCTTTATAATGATGTGAACTCTTTGATGATGATAATGTGATGAGATTGATTCGTTCTAAAAAGGCTAACAATAAGAGGGCGCTGACACGCTTTCAAAAGATAAGTATTTTCCTATTTGTTTTTTTATCGATTATTTAATTACGAGTCCCTTGGTTTGCTTGGTTGTTCTTGTTCTTCGATAGCCTCCTCGTGAGGATTGCAGGTAAATAATGAAGATTGCCAAGGTGTGGCATATTGTTGGAAATGACGAAAGAATAATGTGTCAAGAAGACTCGCGATAGGCTCTATACTCAAAGGGAGCAGAAAAAATCAGCCTGATTAAAGCATGTTCTCATGATGATGGGTAGAAGCTTTGAAGATCGATGTTCATCTAGATATGCTAAAGATGAGCATGCGATTTTTATGCTATGAAGAAGACTTCTGTAGAGGCATGAACCTGGTGATATCCTTAGCACAATGGATTGAGGTCCATCGATATCTTCCTAATGAATGATTTGAAGAAGTTGCAAGACTCAAATATTGGCTGGTTCGTTGATCTATTTGATGATGTTTGTTTCTGTTGAAACCATTCATCATTTGCTAGATTCCATTATGGTCTGTTGATACCTACTTCTAAGAGAAGCCATTTATTATTTGGATTTGACTATGGATATTGATATTTGCTTATGTGATGATTGCTTCTGTGAGAATCCACTGTTGAAGTTTATTGTTGTCTATTGATGGCTGCGTTTGAGAGAAAGCCGGGCTAAGGTTGGATGAATAGATGAATGTTTGAAATCTACCATGGTTACATTTCTGATGATGAACTGGTTGCTGATGATTATGTGGAGAAACTAGAATGAATGAGAATCCCCTTGAAGAGGGAGCACTGATTACATAGCATCATGGATAGACGTTCTCCCATAGGCTGTGTGAAGAGAGACATTGTTGTTTGGGAGATGTATAGATGGATTCCTCCCGTAGGCTGTGTGCCGAGAGACATCGTTGTCTGGGAGATGTATAGATGGATTCCTCCTATAGGCTGTGTCAAGAGACATTGTTGTCCAAGAGATGTAATGATGGATTCCTCATGTAGGCTGTGTGCTGAGAGACATTGCTGTCTAGGAGATGTATTGATTATTCTTCTTATAGGCTGTGCCGAGAGACATTGTTGTCTGGGAGGTGTATTGATGATTCGTCCTGTAGGCTGTGTGCTGAGAGACACTGTTGTCTAGGAGATGTATTGATGATTCCTCCTCTAGGCTCTACCGAGAGACATTGTTGTTCGAGAGATGTATTGATGATTCCTATTGTAGGTTGTGTGTCGAGAGACATTGTTGTTTGAGAGATGTATTGATGATTCCTCCAGTTGGCTGTGAGAGACATTGTTGTCTAAGAGATGTATTGATGATTCCTCATGTAGGCTGTATGCCGAGAGACATTGTTGTCTGGAAGATGTATTGATGATTCCTCGTACAGGTTGTGTGCCATGAGACCTCATGGTTGGGGAGATGCTTTGAGATGGATGCCATGCATCTTTATGATGAGTTTGAGAGAGAAAGAAACTTGGATTGTGTTCTCTTCCTTAGGCTTTAGGCCATAAGACCTATGGATTGGTTGGGAAGGATGGATCTTGAGAGAGAATGAAGAACTACCTCCCTAACTAAGAGGGAGTGTTGAAATATATTGTAGCTTTGGTTGGCATTTTTCATTGATTACACAAAGGAGAATTTAATTATTGATCACCTCAAATTTGTGGCTCAATTAGCCTTACAAGCCGACTCTAAAGAAGGTCATCATGTCGGCAAAGTTGAGGTGAGAAAAGCGTCAACGTTTCAAACAACATACTTGTCATGACAAGAATAAAAGAAGAAAGGCTCTTGAAGATGCAAGGGACATCTGGTCGTGCATAGAACTATGCATACAAATCTTAATATAATGAAGGTACATTGCCATCTAGTCTCTTATGGCATGCTAGATTTGGACATCTGAACTATGACAATGTTCATTTATTAAAGAGAAATGGTGTTTTTGGTACTCCAACCATTCCCAGGAAATTGAAGCAATGTGATGCTTATATCTTAGGAAAACATAACAAACAACCATTTCATGATTCTCTTTTCATAGCACATAGAAAGCTTGAACATTCTGACTTGTGTGGCTCTATGCATGTTCCTTCTACAAATGGAAATAAATATATGATGACTTTTATTGATGACTATACCATAATGTGTTGGTATATTTGTAGAAGAATAAATTAGAAGCTTTCGAAACTTTCAAAAACTTTCATGCATTGATTCAAAACAATACACAATCTCATATTGGCTCTATTCGTACTAATAATGGAAAAGAATATACTTCAACTGAATTTGGAAACTATATTCGCCAGCATGGGATTCAACATCAAATGATAATGCCTTATAATCCTCAACAAAATCATGTAGCTAAAAGAATGAATAGGACAATCTTAAATATGGTTTGTTCAAAGATGTTTTTGAAAAATATAAAGCTAATGTTTTGGGCTGATGTGCAGTGTAGATTAAAAGAATGTCCATCTCATGCTCTAAAAAACAAGACTCCTTATGAAATGTGGTATGGCCACATTCCTTCGGTGAGGCATCTCAGGGTTTTTGGTTCCACCTGCTATGCCTTGATTCCTAAGGAACAAAGAAACAAACTTGGTGCAACGAGTCGAAAGAGTATCTTCTTGGGGTACTTAGATACCTCCAAAGCGTATCGTCTCTACGATGAAGTAAATAAAAAGTTTATATTATCTAAAGATGTGATTTTTCTTGAATCTTCCAAGACTGGCAATGTTGTTGAGCGACAACCTGATCGCTTGGATAGATTCAGGCATGCAAAATCTTTTCAAGAATTTGATAATGAGATTCCACATCTTGAAGGGGGGATCCTTATCTTGGATGAATTTGTGGAATCTCCTTCTGAAGCACTCTCTTCCCCTCATGAAGCTCCAACCACTAATTAAGAAGACACTTTGAGTGATGTGATTGAGAGGATTGGAAGTATAAATCTTGATTCAACTTATCTCAGTCAATAGAACAACTTGGGCCATCTCAGAAAGGTCCTCCAAAATGGCTCACTAAGACACTTGAAAGTGTTCATCCTGATGAGGTTGGAAAGACAAGAATGATAAGTTCTACTAGACAAAATGGAGGTGATTTAGATGATTATGTTTCAACTGTTGATATGGATGTTTCTTATGATTGTGAGTTAATGTCTACTAATTTTGAACCAAATTCCTTTAAAGAAGCTACTTCTCATATAAATTTAAAGACGCAATGCAAAAAATGTATGATGCTCTTATAAAGGATGGAACCAGGAAATCGAAGGATCCTCCATTTGTAACCAAACTGATTGGCTACAAGTGGGTCTTTAAGAAAAAGTATAAATCAGATGGCTCACTTGACAAGAACAAAGCAAGGCTCGCGGAAAAGGATTTGCATAGAAAGAATGGGTCAATTATGAGGAGACTTTTGCCCCCATAACAAAATTGGATACCATCCAGACTCTCTTTTCCTTGTTAGCTTAGAATGGATGGAAAGTCCATCAAATGGATTTAACACTGCCTTCTTGAATGGAGATCTGAAAGAAAATGTTTTTATGTATCAACCTGGAAGGTTTTGCTATGAAGGGACAAGAGCATAAAGTTTGCAAGCTTATCAAATCATTGTATGGCCTGAAAAAATCACCACGACCTTGGTATGAGAAATTGACTTAGTGTCTTCTGAAACTAAATTTCAAACACTTTGATCTTGATGCTGTAACTTTATTTGTCAAGAAAGCTGGCAAAACTATTGTCTATCTTGTGGTTTATGTAGATGATCTACTAACGACGGGAACAATGAAATTATATCGCATCCATAAAAGAGAAATGAGGAAAGGATTTGAGATGATATATTTGGGATATGTTCACTACTATTTGGGTATTGAAGTAACCCAACATTAAAAATTTATATTCCTCTCTCAAAGTAGATTGGAGATTTGTTGAAATTTTTTGGCATAGCTGAATGCAATCCTTTGTCCACTCCAATAGAACAAATATTAAAGCTCACATCCAAAGAAGGAAGTGAATTTGAGGATGCAACTAAGTGCAAAAAGCTTGTAGGAAGTCTCAAGTACCTCACTACTACCGGACCAAACATTTCATTTGCTATTGGAATCTTCCCTAGGTTTATGCAAAAGCCTTCTGAGGGTTATTGGTTTGCCGCAAAAAGAGGTCTAAGGTACTTAAAGGGAACTCAAGACTTTGGAGTCAAGTATACACAGGTGGATGACTTCAGCTTGATGGGATACTCTGATTTAGACTTAGATGGAGATAAGGAAAATAGAGTATCTACTTCAGGTTATGTTTTGAGTCTTGGATCAAGAGCTATCTCCTGGAGGTCATGCAAACAATCAGTTGAAACAGATTCTGCAATAGAGGGAAAATATGTGGCAGCTACAGAAGCAACCAAGGAGATTCTGTAGCCTAGGAAAATTCTCGAAGACTTGCAAGAGAAACAAGTGCACTCTACTCTTTCAATTGACAATATTTCTGCGATAAAATTGGCTAAGAATCCAAAATTTCATGATCGAACCAAGCATATCAATACAAAGTATTATTTGATTCAACATCATGTTGAAGCCAAGAATATTCACCTATGCTTATTGTTCTACAAATGAGTAGAATTGCAGAGATTTTAACCAAAGTGCTTGGAAGAGAAAAGTTTGAAAGGTTCAAAATGGTTCTTGTACTCACAAATACTCCTTCAGATTAAGGGGGAATGTTGACACCTAATCCTTTGGTATTGGAAAAATATCTTGTAAATATGTGAATACAAAATGAGAATATGAAGAGACATTGGAATGTGAATCCCAAGGGTCTCACTTATATGTGTATATATTGATGATATTCTTAAGAAAATTTATGTTTTTGGATTTATCAGATACTTGGATTGATAACAACTAATGCATATAACCAAAATAGCATTGGCGAGTGAAAAGAGATTTAATCCGAGGATGGGTCTGGTTAGGGTTTGGCTGCGCGGGTTTCGGGTGAACCCCCGAACAGGTCGCGGCTAAACGACAGCAACAGCCTTTCAGTGTTACAGGAGCAGTTTTCAGCGGCGTTATTTTCCCTCTCCGGTTTTTGGCGGACAGCTGGAGGTTTTTATTGTGACGGGTCAACTATGTTTGAAGGGTTTTTCCCTTGTTTTCTCAACCGCGGTCGATTTGGGGTTTACCTTTGTGTTTTTCGGGTCTCGGTTTCGTGTTTTTGCGAGCGTCGGTTGACTGCTTGGTGTTACAATTGTCAGTTTCTTTCCAGGTGCTCATCAAACCATGGTTAACTCGGAGGAGCTGGTGGATTTAGACCCGGCTCTGGAGGATATTTTGTCCATGTGGGGCAAAGATACTTCGGAAAAAAACGTAGAATTGTTTTTTGGTGGTCAAAAAATTGCTGAACCGACCTTCCCACCCTTGGCGGATTTGCCCCCTTTCCTGCATCAAGGCGGGGTCTTTGCATCTGAGAACGTCTCGGCTTCAAATTAGGGTGCTCAAGGAAGAACTGTAGGAAATGATGCAGCGGAAGGGTTTTTAACGGGCGGTTCATCTCTGCAAAACAAGGGAAAGTCCGTGGTTTGTTGGAACCTCTCATCTATCGGTCTGGAAGGCACCGAATCGCTGGGCCGTTCTTCGGGTGTCGGAAAGGAGAATCCCTCTGGGGTTTTTCACATCTCACAAGGGTTTCATTGTCAAGGGACTAGCGATCTCCTGAAGCCACGCTCCCTCAGGGATGCGAGGGGAGTCATGGCTATAAAGAAGGATCTCCGGGAGCGCTTGAAGTTCCCTCTAGGGGTAAACGCTCTGAGGATATCCATGCGGGAGGCCCCTCTCCTCATCGTCATTTCCATCAGCAGGATGCGCACACAGAGGATTCGCCACATGATGAATTAGATTGGTCGGACTCCCCTGGGGAGTTTAGGGCTCAAGAAGAAGTTTCAAGAAGCAAAGGAGGTAAAAGAAAATCCCAAAGGACCATTGGGTCCCAAGAACTGGGGGGAAACCTAGTTTTGGGCATGGAAGTTTCGATCGATGAAACCCTGGAGGTGGCTGATTGCACAATTGTTGGCCGGGCTAGGGGAAAGAAACTTTCTCCAGCGGATCTACAGTCTTGGGGGGAAGACCACTTCATTAATGCAATTCCTCTTCGTTTTGAAGCCCAATGCCTTGTTAAAGGATGGTTTACGTTCCGTTTTGAAGAAAAGGAAGCAACCGACTGGGTATTGGGGAAAAACTGGTTCATGGGGCATATCCCAGTATTGATGAAACGCTGGACCCCCCTCTTTGACGCTATGAAGGAAAGCACTGAGGTCTTCCCAGTATGGGTGAGGGCGCCGGGTCTACCGATTTTCCTTTGGACGGAGGCTGTATTCAAATCTATCGGGAACAGGCTGGGAACATACTTGGAGGCTGATATGTCTTTCAAGGAGACAAAGATTAAGGCGACGGCTCGTATTCTGGCAAACATTGACCTAAGCAAAGGCCTGCGGAAAACAATAACTCTTCAGTACAAGGAATACATCTTCGAGCAATTATTAGACTATGAACATTTGCCGTTCCGATGCCACATTTGCCATGAATATGGGCATCTTGCAAAGAAATGCCCGATGCTCAGGAGATGGAGGCGCTTCAGAAGGACTACTGTTTTCAAAGAAACAAGAAATAATCATTCTCAGACTGCGCCAGAGAAGGAGGTTTCGCTGCAACAGACAGAGGCGGGGCTGGAATCTAGGGACACCCGAAATGGGGAATATGTCGAAGGACCTCGGGAGAACATGGGAGCACCTGCTGGGGACCCTCCGTTCGTTGTCGCCGGGGCGGAAGACGATCGACATCCTTCGCATGATCACATCTCTCCTGATGAGGAGGTCATGGGTAAGCTCGCAAATCCTTCTCCATTCAAATCTCAAGATTTTGAAAATGTTAATGCATCCATACTCGAATCCCCCTCTATTCCAAATTCTGTTCTGGAGAACATGCCGTGAGATGTCGAGTTTTTAGAACCCCACTCTGTTATGGGTTCTCCTCCTGAGAATCCGCCTCCTCCCGATTTTAATTGTGTAAAGAATTGGCCTCCTCTCTCGTCCCCTGTTCAAAATACCCCTTGCCCTTACAATCTCAGATCTTTGGGGATCAAGGCCGAGCAGAACGAAGCCTTTGGAGGCCTCGGTCAGTTGTCGTCCATGGGAGTGTCTAGGGGTAAAAGGGGCAGGAAACCAGACCTTTCTAAAGCAAAATTAAAAGCAAAGTTGGATGTGGCGGACGGGAAACAATATTCTATTCCTGGGGTTCTTAGAGCAGTGCAAACCCCTGACCATGTTAAAAAATGATCATATCTTCCTGGAATTGTAGAGGCTTGGCCAGTAAGCCTAAGAAACTGGCTCTAAAAGATTGGCTATCTAATTCAAATTTTGACATCCTTTTCCTCCAAGAAACATTGGGGAAAGGCTCTGAGGTGGAAGCGATGTTGACCTCTTTACTACCTGGATGGTCCTTTTTTGCTATTGATTCATCTGGTCACTCGGGGGGCCTCGCCATAGGCTATAAAGAGGGAAGAATAAAATGTTCTAACAGTTGGGGGTTGAAGCAAGCTATGGGCATGGAAGTCACCTCTCCAGACTTTCCCTTCCCCTTCCTTATTGTTAATATTTATGGGCCATGTCAAGGAAGGGAGCTTTTCTGGACGGATTTGCTTGCAAAATCTTTGATGAACTCTCCCTTGATGGTGTTGGGTGGTGATTTAAATTTTTCTTTGGGCAGAGCGGAAGCTTGGGGTCCCTCGGCCAGGGAGGATCCTTTGACGGATTTCTTTTCACAAGCATTCCTAGATAAAAAATTAACTGATCCCTCCCCGACCAAGTTAAAGCCAACATGGAGGAACAGACGATCCGGGGAGGACAGGATCGCAAAGAGACTGGACCGCTTCCTGATTTCTGAGGGCCTTATTCAAAAAGTTCCCCTCTTTCGTCAATGGGTTGAGGAGGTTGGGAATTCCGACCATTTTCCTATTTTTTTGGACCTCTCTTTTCCCCCACCAAAGCCTCCTGCTCCTTTTAAATTCAACTCTTCCTGGCTCCAAGATCCATCTTTCGATAATCTTTTCAAGTCTACATGGATCCATCCGGCCCAGAATGCCAATGAGAGCAAGAGTTTCTTGTTCATGGAAAATCTGAAAAGACTAAAGAAAGCAACCATTTCATGGTCAAAAGAAAGGCAGAAGAAACAAAATGAAGATCTGATAAAAATCAGGGAGGAGTTGAAGGCATTGGAAAGTGTGGATGCAGATGGCTACTCTACTCAGGCCTCAAAGGATCGGATTCTATCTCTGGAAAAATCCCAAAACCAGATTCTCCTGGCAAAGGAAGAGGAATGGAGACTCAAAAGTAGGGCAATTTGGCTAAAATCAGGAGATGAAAATACAAGTTTCTTCCACAACTATGCAAAAGGTAGAAAATCTGCAAACACCATTTGGAGCCTAAAAGATGAAGAAGGTAGGGCGGTTAAATCTTTCTCTGATCTTTCGGTTTTGGGACAGAGGCATTTCCAGAGCCTCTTTTCAGATTCAGGTGAGGCCACCATAGGAGAAGTTATGCGGACAGCTCAATGTTTCCTGAGTTTCTTTGAGGAGGATGAAGCTGAGGAGATGTCAATCCCTGTAACTAAGGATGAAGTTGAGTCTGCTATGAAAAATATGGGAAAGGATAAAAGTCCCGGTCCTGATGGGTGGACTATCGAACTTTTTCTCCATTTCTTCGATTTGATTGGATCCGAAATCACTGAAGTTGTGGAAGAATCCAGATTGAAAGGAGAAATATATAGACCGTTTAACTCAACCTTCATCGCGCTCATCCCAAATAAAGATGAACCGGAGACTTTCGAAGACTTCAGGCCTATATCACTATGTAACTGCATTTATAAAATAATTGCAAAAGTGATAGCTTCCAGGCTTGTTCCCATTCTATCCAAAAATATTTCTATGGAACAATTCGGTTTCTTGGAAGGGAGGCAAATTCATGAGGCCATAGGGGTAGCCCAAGAAGTTATTCACAGTATCAAACAGAAGAAGACGAAAGGTTCGATCCTTAAAGTTGACCTTTCAAAGGCCTATGATCGTATCAACTGGGTATACCTTCGGTTGTTGCTCACTCATTTGGGATTCAATTATTCTTTTGTAAGTTGGATTATGGGCTGTATTACAAATGTCAGTTTTGCTGTCCTGATCAATGGTGCTGCATCTCCTTTCTTCAAAAGCCAAAGAGGTCTCAGACAAGGATGTCCGCTATCTCCCCTCCTTTTTCTCTTGGTGGCGGAAGGGCTCAGCAGATTGATCCATAAAGCCAGAAGGTTTGACAAGATCAAAGGTATTGAGGTTGCAATTAACCTTTATATCACACACCTGCTCTTTGTTGATGACATCCTGATATTCACAAATGGATCTTTCAACGAAATGAAGGAGTATAAAAACATTTTTGATCTTTTTATGAAAGCCACAGGTATGAAAATAAACTCTCGAAAATCTCAAGTTTGTGTGACAGGATTTAATAGGAGAGAATGCTCAAGAATATCCAATCTTTTCCCTTATCAGATCCAACCTTTGGACTCTCCTTTTAAATACTTGGGATTCTGGTTAAAACCGGAATCATATAAAAAAGAGGATTGGAACTGGATAATAGCAAAGCTAGCAGCTAGAATATCCCATTGGAGTTTTAGATGGCTGTCTAGAGCAGGAAGAGTGACCCTTATAAAATCTGTCTTATTGGCTATTCCGGTCTATTGGGCCGCTCTTACTTGGATCCCCAAAGGTATTATGGAGAAAATTAGAAGACTGTGCTGTAGATTTTTGTTGGCAGGATCAAATGAAAACTCAGCTCTCCCTTGGGTGGCTTGGGATAAGATTGCCAGGCCAAAAGAGTGGGGAGGATGGGGATTAAAGAGGCTCCCTGAATTCAGTCTTTCCTTGGCTGCTAAGTCAGGATGGAGACTCATCACGCTGGAGAACCTTTGGACAAGGGTGATTAAACGAAAGTATATTGATCCAGTTCCTCTGGAAGACTAGATTCGATGCCAGGAAAAGAAGTCGAAACATTCCTCTGTCATTTGGAAGGCAACGGTTGAGGCTTTCCATTTGATTGAACAAGGCCTGGCTTGTAAAGTGGGTGATGGGCAAAATGTTAGAATTGGCAGAGACCCATGGGTCGGATGCAATGCATCATATGCACTATCTCCTGGTCTCTTGAGACACCTGGGCAGCAAAGGTTTAATCACTCCAAACCAGGTGGAGAAAGTAGGCCCTTACTCCATCTGGGGTCAGACTTGGAAAAATGCTGAGGACCTTGGTCTTAACATTAGATGGCATAATGAATGGGCCTCATTTATTGAAGAACTTCAACGTTCAAATGTCAGGATAAAAAATGAACAGGATGTTTTATTATGGGCACAAGGGAAAACAGGAGTTTACTCCCCTAAAGACGGTTACTCTTTCCTCATGAATAAGAAAGGATGGGCTGTCCCGGAGTGGTGGTCAAAAAATCTGTGGAAGTTAAAATGTCCTTTGAAAGCTAGGATCTTTTTATGGTGTATTTTGAAGAGGAAAATCCCTACCTGGGATATTCTCCAATCTAGGTTCTTCATTGGACCTGGGAGATGCCCCCTCTGTAAATCGGATGGGGAAACTATTAATCATCTTTTCACATCTTGTCCTGTCTCTTTAAGGATTTGGGGGGAACTTATTGGTCTGCTAAATATAAAAGCTCAATGGGAGTCTGTTCAGATGGATGAGGCGTGGAGAAACTGGTGGAATAAGCATCCAGATGGAAACCTTAGGAACCTTCCTCCTATATTTTTCTGGGGTCTGTGGCTTGCCAGAAACAAATGCTTATTTCAGGATTTAGAAATTCCTTCATTATCAGTTGCTACTAACAGTGCGGCCATTTACTCCTCCATACCTCCTCCTGAAACAAAAAGGGATCAAAACCGTGATACTCCCATAATTATAAATGAAGGCTACCCCTGGGCATTTTTCGATGGGGCTTCCCAACAGAACAAAGCAGGTGCTGGTGTATGGTATATGCATCCATTTCAACAAAGATCATTCCATTCGGGCTTCCGTGGGTTTGGGTCAGGGATCAAACAACTTCGCCGAGTCATCTGCATTGCGCCTCCTCATGTGTTGGTCTATTCAAAGGAACATACAATCAATTCAAATTTTTGGAGACTCTTTGAATGTAGTCAAATGGGTTAATGGGAATGCTGTGTGCCAAAATCAGATTCTGAAGACTATCCTTGATGATATTGTGTCATTAAAATATCGCTTTCTAAATTTCTCTTTATGCCATATTTACAGGGACAAAAACACTTCAGCAGACTAGCTATCTAAAGCTGGCCTACAACAAACTCTGGGCAGCTGGTCCATCGAAGAACTAAGGTAGGGGTAGTCGGTTACCACTCTACAGCCTCCTTTTGTTCCTCATTCATAACCGGTGCTCTTCAGGGTAAATTTTCATTTTAAATTTTTTGCTCAACAGTATCCAGGGACGCGGAGTTACAGGGTTTCTTTTTATCCCCTGTTTTCGGGCTCGTGTTTGTTTATTTATATCTTTGATGGATCCATCATACTGGCCTTTTGGAAGGGGGATCATATGGTTTTATATTTTTCCCTCATCCAGCAGCGGAAGTATTTAATTTATGTTTTCTCATGTCTTTTATATATGACAGTGCCTATAGTCTTTGTATGAGGTTGTTTATCCTCCCCTGGAGGTGGCCTCCCTAGATTTACTTTGTATATGTTCAGAACTTCTGAAGGGGTCCTCGCGATCCATAAAACTGTGTCTATAGTTTGTCTCTCTCCTCGAGACAGTCATGTTCCGATGATCTGCGTATCATTGTGGTTTTGTTATGCTCTTTGTTCCAGTCTTTTGACCTCTGGTTTCCACAGCATCCCGTTGTCTGGAAGATTATCTGAGATCACTTGAAAAATGTAAAACTTTTTATATCTATAATAGAAAGTACTGATTTTTTCTCCGGAAAAAAAAAAAAAAAAAAAACCAAAATAGCATTGAGTGCAATCCATCTCTACATGAAAAATACATTAGCAAAGAGGCCTCAAGTGTCTGTAGTGTCCAAATAAAATCTTGCTATAACAAATAACTAGTACTACACATCATTAAAATCATTGCCTATATTGGGATCCTCATCATCAATATGACCCTCTAAGCATTAAAATAAGATAGAAAAGATTAACATGTCAAATTGAGTTTCTATTTGACTGATGGGTACATTTTTGCTAGGGTTTGTTGCCTCCTAATCCACACCTGGGCGAACTGTTGTTTTTCCACGATAGTGGAGAATCTAGGTTACGGTCTTAGAATCTTTGACAAAACCAACTCAAATGCCACAACAAACTACTTTGCACAATGGAAAAAATACATTAATAAATCAACACGTGCACAAATATACAACTTTTTACAATTTATCAATAACCCAACTTCGTTATATTATCAATCTATAATACAACAATCGAGGGCTCCCATACTAGGGATCATGGTCCTCATACAATCACTGATACAAGAGTACAAACTAGTGTTTGGTGTCAACAACTATGACAACCAATCTACCCTGAACAAGATACCCCTGACCGACTAGCCGATGTAGTGCACCATCACAACTCCTCTTGGTTGTATTCTGAACACATCTACTGGTCCTTCTACTCCCAGTGTGCAACATTTCCTCTGCCAATGAGTCCTTCTCTTTTAGGTCATTGAACATGGCTCTCCAATCTGCCCATTGCTGCTCCTTAGCTCTTTAGGACTTCTTCCCACTATTTCCCTCCTGCATTGCTCCAATGAAGATATATTTGGGGCATGGAGGGCTCCCCACTTCTACTGTAGATGTCCTCTTATTAGCATACTAGGCTGGACAAACTATTCCGTTGGTTGCCTTCTTTTGTCCTTCCAAGATGAGTCCTTGATCTTCTCCAAATCTTCACTCCGTACAACTGTCAATGTCCTTCTCTATAAGCTGATCTAGGGCATCAAAGACACCTCACTTTTTCCCTCCAAACAAACCCTCAACTGTCCTAGTCTGTCCTAAATTTGGACTATCTATCCACTAGTGGCAAATCAGCTTGAGATACCATGCAACATACATCTAGCTGCTCTGATCCTTCTTGGCCTGTGCTTTTCTTTTGTGATTCTTGACCTTGGTTAGGGCTACCTGTAGCTACTACTATAACCCTCCAACTAGGCTTCAATCAACTCATCATTGCTTCCTAACAACATGCCTTATCCTCCTTGATGCTCAACCTTCTCCCAAATATGTGGCTGCTTGTTTGGGCCATAGTATTAAAAATCGGTCAGTTTGAATCGAAAACCAGTTAGTTTGCATCGGAAACCAGTCAAACTGGGCAGTTTATTGGCTAAACCCATTGGACCAGTTTAAAAACTCAGTCAACCACCTTCCCTCGTAGATTTTTGATACAATCCGGGCATAAACCGATTTGTGCATTGGCAGACCATTGCGAACCCACCAAGCGCATTCTTGGAGGCTTGTGAGGTTGTTTGGAGGGAAACTAAGGGTTGTTTCTCTCCAAAAACAATGCCTCCAAGCCAATAAAAGGATGCGAGATATCCTCCAATCTTCCATTCTTTCTTCCCAAGTGAAGACAAAGATGATCTGCCTATGTCTCCCTCTCAACTAGGGAGGATATACCAATTCCTATGAAGGAATGTACCCATTCCTATATAAGGAATGTACCCAAGCTCTCTCTCAACCAAGGACTTGTCCAAGCTCCTTCTTAGCTAGGGACTTGCTTCCAAGTTCCTTCATAACCAAAAACTTGCTTCCAGGATCCCTCTTACCTAGGGACCTGTTTCCAACAACAATTTATCTCTTCTTTGGTGGAGATCTTGGGACCTTATGCTACTTGTAGAGCTCCTCCATATGCGGTCATGAATTTCATTTTAATATTATGGAGCCTTCATCTTTTGGGATTTTTTTGTAATTATCGACCATCTATCACTTTCCTTCTCAAACCATGTCAGTCATGTCATCCTTCTTGTCATCAGAAAGTGATCTACTAGATCATATCTAGCATTTTATTTACACTGCTACCTCCTCCCCATCATGTTTCCTTTAGGATCTTTCATCCTCCACATGAGTACTAGTTGTAGGTGACATCCACAACTCCCTTTTGGTAGCCCTACATTAGCCCATCCAAATATTGTTCAAAATCAAAATGAACATTACATCAGAAATTACCTTTTGTGATGGCCCTCAATCATGACATCTGCTTATTGCAACATCAACATCTTGCAATTATATTGACACATCTTCAAGATATTCAATTGTCAAGGGTCTTCTTTCTTTACAGACTTTCCCAAGGTCTTCATATCTTTCTCATGGGGATATTATGACCAATTCTTCTAGTCATTAGATATTGATTGCCTTTTCTAGGTGACCATAGTTGCATTTTTCACAATCTCTTCTTTTCTTTATTCACATTTTGCTGTGAAAATTCCATGAGAGGAACCCCTACTGCAGCAAACTGATGTTACTTTTCCTACTTGTTAATCCATACAAGTTATTTACTATGTGCTACGACAAATTTTGAAGTAAATACTACTGCAACCTTCACTTAATTGAATTATAAGCGGAAACAAGACACTGGGCAAGAAAGAAATACAACACAATAGACACCGTTATTTTTGGACAAATGTCCCTGGAAAAATCCAATGCGGGAAGACTGGTGCAACAACTCTGAGGGTTTATTATTATTAGGTAGTAGTTCTGAGTACAACTCTGGATGCCCTACCGACAATCCAGTTATAGAGAAAAAGACATTGGCTTAAAACTTAGTGAGATTACCTCACTTCACCTAGCTAATCCCTCTGATCTGGCAGCTAAACTGACTATCCTCAGTTACAACTGCGCTGCCCCTTCGCAGTAACTGCATGGGCCTGCGTGGAGCTCGTTGAGGCTCTAAGTTTGGTTCCTGCTGGGTCTCCCTGCCTCCTGGAGTTCTGACGTCAACCCTCTCTGCTAATCCGGCAAGTCCCTGGCAATTTTAGACTTGTGCTTGAATGCAACTCTACCTATAAGCTGGTCCTTCTGGCTCTGCTCCAAGCACTACGTGGGCTCTCCTAGCCCAACATCAATCCTTCCTGGGTCTGTGTTGCCTCCATTGGTGCTTCTCTACCTCTCTACTAGGTATTCAGGGTCTCAGAGAAGATACTCCAACCCCAACTATCCCTGCCCCTCAACTGCAAGAAATATTCTCAATCGAGTTTTCCTCTTGAGAACTTGTCATTTCAGAAAATTGACTTCTTGATCTCTCTTGATTTATTTTCCTAATGACCCTAAAGCCCCTTATATCTTTTTGTTGGACAACCAACGACCTAGATTATCTCCTAATCAAAGGCTCAAATCGTTTTGACTTGATCTCTGTCTTTTTCTAGAAGTTACACCCACAATTAGATTAATACCCATTACTATTTTAATTTTCCTAAGTTTAGACTCAGGAACTCCATTAAAAACATTAATTATTTTAATAAAATCGTCTCTGGGTGGAATTTCCCAAAACGGTTTTTGAGTTCTTTGGAATGCATGTGCCCAAGCCTCCCTGCAAAATTTGAGGCCTAGAGCACATTTGATGCTACCCAAATCAACACTCCCTCTTAACGGGAAATGTGCTCTAGCAACATATGTTGCTGCATATTGCTCTGACTCTGAAGCATCGTCCTTTGCGTTGTTGATGTCTAAAATGCTATCCACCAACTACCGCGCTGCTGCTGCAACTGTACTACTGCCTTTAACACTACCACTGTCAATGCTACATCTGTACTACAACTCCCTCTCAAATGCTGTATTTGTTATGCTGCTAGCACTGCCACTGCTAACACTGCATCCGTACTGCAACTCAGTTGATGAGAGAAGCAACTGAAAAACATCCAAAATTATTGAACTAATTGTGTTCAGTATGATACCACATGAATGCTGGAACTCCCTGTTGCTAGTCTCTGCACTGACCCTCCGAATCTACTGCACTGTTGCTAACCTCTGCTTTGTGCCATCTGCATTGCTACCAACTCTGCTCTGCGCTACTCAGACTCTAGCGCTCCTAGCCAATGCAACTGTCTCCCCGACACTCCTCGGCACCATCCAACACTAGTCCATCCTGCTATTGCAAAATTGGGCTCTTGTAGCAGGGTATTGATCCAAGAGGTGGACTCTTCCAGGATCCTGCCCATCTCTAGCTCTTTTGAATTACAACTTCAAATCAGCCCACCTCCCTCCTGGAGGTATCTCAACCATCATGGCGAACTCCTCCTCTTCGATCTTCGTGGCTGCAACCTTAGCATCGTGCTTCTCATCCTTGTCCTTTTTCTTCAAAGGACACTGAGATGCATGGTGGCCCATCTTGCCACGTCTGAAACACTTCACCTTTGAGACGTCCTTCTTTCGTCTCTATTGTCCCCACTGCCCCTTTGATGCAAATGCCGCATTATCCTCCTCCTCCTTGGGCTTCGACCCACTGTTGCTGCTACTTTCATCAAGTTTGACCTTGACTAGGTCTGTCCTCAGCTCCTCTTGTTTTAGAGTTGCCCACATCTCATACCAATTAGGCAATGTTGCTTTTCCCAGTATACTCTGGACAAAGACTTGCCACTCATCTGAGACAGAATTGAGGGTCAGTCTAACTAACTCTGAATCCTAAGGTATATGCCCCACAACAGACAACTCATCACTGGTTTCCTTCAACTTTGTGAGGAATGGATCCACACGCTCTCCCTTCTGCATCTGAGCAGATCTCAACTTCTGTTCCAAGTACATCTTTCGCTGCTTGAAAGATCCTTAATATAATGTGGCCAAGGCATCCCACATATCCTTAGCAGTTGCTCTACGAGCAACGTGACACGCCACGTGATCCTTGACTCCATCCAGGGTCATCCTCTTGGCCTTTGCCATCAAAACCTTGTACTTCTTCATCGAATCTACATCCGCAAGTTCAACCACCACACTGTCTACATACGTCTTGAGGGCATGCTCATCTAGAAGGAATTGCATTCTAGCCTTCCAGATGACATAGTTGGAGGCTCCATCCAACCTGTCCTGATCACTCAAGCCATTGGTTGCCAGATGTGCCAAAAATGTGGAAAATACCCTCTGCTTCTCATTGCTGCTGCTCAGTCAATGAGAAAATGGACTTCTCGGCAGGAAGTTTGCTGAGGAAAAGTTCTCTCAAGGTGCTTCTCTTCTTTCTTCTGACGTTTTTCAGCCCAGCGAACGACCTACTGAAATTTTGTGCTCACTAGCTCTCTCACACTGAGGCTTTAGTGTTGCCGCCTTTGCCCTTGCAAAAATTTGAACTGGAAGTCCATCTCTCCATCGACTCACTTGGAGAGAGACTGCCCCGAAAATCTGCGTCGCGGCTTGGAACTGCAACAACCTTCTAGGAGTTTCGAATTGTTGCCTCTTGCAGTGCTTTCGAACCCCCTTCTTTTGTTCAGCGTTGGATCTACCGATTCTACTCTTCTTGCTTCACTTGTAGCTCTGATACCATGTGAAAATTCCACAAGAGGAACCCTTACTGCAAGAAACTGATGTTACTTCTCCTACTTGTTAATCCATACAAGTTATTTACTGTGTGCTACGACAAATATTGAAGTAAATACTACTGCAACCTTCACTTAATTAAATTATAAGCGGAAACAAGATACTGAGAAAGAAATAAAATACAACACAATAGACACTGTTATTTTTGGACAAAGCTCCCCAGAAAAACGAAATGCGGGAAAACTAGTGCAGCAGCGTTGAGGTTATATTATTTATTATTGGTTCTGAATACAACTTTGGATACCCTTCTCGCAATCCAGTTATAGAGAAAAAGACACTAGCAGAAAACTTAGTGAGATTACCTTACTTCACCCATCTAATCACTCTTATCCGACAGTTGAACCAACTATCCCCGGCTACAACTGCGCTGCCCCTTTGTAGAAATTGTGTGGCCCTGCGTGGAGCTCACTGAGGCTCTGCGTTAGGTTTGCGCTGGGTCTCCCTGCCTCTTGGAGCTCTGACGTCAACCCTCCCGATTGATCCGGTAGCTTCCTGGCAATTCAGACTTCTGCTGGAAGGCAACTCTGCCTCTACGCTGGCCCTTCTAGCTCGACATCAAGCACTGCATGGGCCCTCCTGGCCCAACGTTAGTCCTTTCGAGGTTTGCGCTGCCTGCACTGGTGCTTCTTTACCTCTTTGCTGAATATTTGGGGTTCCAGAAAAGATACTCCAACCTCAACTATCCTTGCCCCTCAACTGCAAGAAATCTCGTCAGTCGAGTTTTCCTCTTGAGAACTTCTCACTTTAGAAAATCAATTTCTTGATCTCTCTGGATTTATTTTCCAAATGACGCTCAAGCCACTTCTTATATCTTTCTGTTGGAAAACCAACAACCTAGATTAACTGCTAATCAAAAGCTTAGATCGTTTTCACTTGATCTCCATCTTTTTCTAGAAGTTACACCCACAAATAGCTTAATACCCATTAATATTTTAATTCTCCTAAGTTTAGACCTAGGAACTCCATTAAAAATATTAATTATTTTAATAAAATCGTCTTTGGGTGGAATTTCCCAAAACGATTTCTGGGTTCATTGGAATGCATGTGCCCAAGCCTCACTGCAAAATTGAGGCCTAGAGGACATCCGATGCTACCCCAAATCAACAATTGCTTCCCAGGAACTTCCAATCATAGTTCCTTCATCTTTATCAACCACCTCATATTTCATATGAGGACATATTATGTTGATTTCATCTAGTTAATATGTGAACCATGCCTTCATTACATCTTTCCAACAGAAGAGAACCCTTTCTTTTGATCATACTCTTGGGGTAGGGTATTGATCCCAGTTATCTGCAACTATATGATGACATGACCTAACTTATCAAACATATGAATAGATACCTCTTTTTCATCTTTTGGTCATCTTAACTTACTTCAACAACTTTCTTTCCTTGATTGAGAGTATTTCAACCATCTCAACATGTTGCATTCCTTTGCAATCATACCATTATTTTTCCAAATAGTGAATCCCGTCCAAGGAGGTATTCTTAGCGAGACACTTGCTTCTTCCAAGGGATGAACCTTCTAATGAAGATTGCAATGGAGAATCTTGATTATCCTCATCCTACAAATGCTTCTTTCCAGTGATGTATGATGAGTTCTACACTAGATGACTTCCTTCTACCCATAAGTACTACTTATGCTTCTAATGAGGTTACCAAGAGCTACTTCCTTCTAATGATGACTGCCACAATCTTCTACTTCAACTATCTTTCAAGCTTCTTTTGATGTCATGAGCTCTTGCTTCCTTTGTATGCTGTGATGCCATCTCCTAAAATGATGCATCCTATCATGCTTCTAATGCTTTCTACTATGAAAACTATAATTTACAAAACTTGAAAATAACCAGGTGGAGAAAATTATCTCAATCATAGTAGAGATCTTTCACTTCCTCCTCCTCTGATTTCTTCTTTTCAATGTCTTCCAATTCTTCAGCGATATGGGCTTCTACCCTTCCTCTTTTGTTGTTGTCCTTCTTGAGCTTGGGACAATCTCTCTTGTAGTGCCCATATTCGTGACAGCCATAGCATAGAATCTTGGCCGTATTCTTCTTCCTTTTCTGAGGACCAAACTTTTCAAACTTCCCTTTTCTCTTAGCAATCGCAACAAATGCTTGTGTTTGCTCGTTTGATCCTAGATCACTTTTTGCCTTCAGCTTGGTTTCTTAAATTTTGCATAGTGACCAAAGTTCATTGAATGGGGTAGCTTCCTTCTTTCCATAAATGCTTGATGTAAAGTTGACCCATTCCCTTGGTAGTGCATTGAGCACTATAGTTGTCATTTCATTATCAGACATTATTTCTCCCAACTGTTGTAGTTGGTCTCTAATTTCTGACACCCTCATGAAGTATGAGGCTATTCCTTCTTCTTTTGATATCTTCATCTTGTAGAGTTCTTGTCTTAATGATATCACTTCTCTTGCAGTGCTTACGGAGAACAATTCTACAAGTTTGTCATGTATTTATTTTGATTTTCCAACTTCGATACATAGGGAATGAGGGGATCTTTGATGGCTTCTTTGAGAATTGTTTGTACCCTTACTTACCCTTTCATGTACCTTGCAAGTGCTTGAGCTTTTTTCTTTGGAGGTTTGATGATTGAGCCCTTAACAGGGTCAACAACTTCATTTTGTATGAGGATAAAATCTGTCCCCTTCTTCCATGCAAGAAAGTTTGATGCCCTAACCAACTTGTTGCTTTCTTTGCAAAGAGACATTTTGATCGATTCATATGTGGACATAAAGATACTTACTTATGAAGATACTCCTTGATGACAATATCTTCAATTTGTTGCCTTCTTGATTTTGATGATGATGATAATGATAGAAGATTCCTACTTGATGAAAGATGTCTTCCTTTAACAATGATCCTTCAAAGAGAGGGAATCACCTTATTTCCTTGATGATGAAGACAATGCCTTTTCCTTGATTTCTCTTTGATGTAGGGGCTTCAAGATACTCCAATTTGTAGTCCTTCTTGCTTTGAGTAGGGTCTTTGAGGTCTTGAATGCCCTACCACATCCCCAAAGAGTATCGGATGGCAAATGCTTACCCAATCCTCCATTCTTTTTTCCCAAGTGAAGACAAGGATGATGTGCTCATCTCTCCCTCTCAACTAGGGAGGATATACCAATTCCGATGAAGGAATGTACCCATTCCTATAAAAGGAATGTACTCAAGCTCCCTCTCAACCAGGGACTTGTCTGAGCTCCATCTTAGCTAGGGACTTGCTTCCAACTTCTTGTTGCCCACCATTTTGTGAGTGATATCCCTAGGAGATTTTTTTTTCTCCAAGATGGTCCTCAACTGGTAGCCAACAATCCCTTACAACCACTAGCTAGCTCATTGTGCCATTTCTCCGCCACCTGAGCTAGCCATGTGTCCCTCGCTGATCTGCCATGATCGTATGTTTGAAGGTGGGCCTCCCGAACCTAAAGGTATGCCTTGTCATTTGGTAATTGAGTATTGTAGTTTGCTTATCATGGACATTTTTGGGCATGGATTAATGGGGGGATTCGACGGAAAGAATAGGTTAGGTTTGTGCCCTTGTCCGCTAGACCCCTTTTGGATATTAACCTTGGATTCTAGTCCTGTGGGATCTCTTTTATTCACCATTTGGCTTTAGGGATGGTATTTGACGGGAAACCCGACTTTGGTTGCATGGTCTCGCTCCCTGATCTGCTTATGTTACTCCATTTCCATGCATTATTACCCCATTCATCATTTCTCCCACCTGGGTCCACATTCCTACATTAAGTCCACATAGGGTTAGCTCACTCCTTACCCTTGCCCACACATTGGGTCAGGCTTGGAATGATGCTTGGAGGTTGATGCAGGTAAAAGGAGAAAAGCATGTTTGGCCACATTCAACAAGAAAATGTACAATAAAATGCAAAAGATGGTCGGGACAAAAGCATTCAACACGTGGGGAAAAGCCAATACATGAGCTCTGCCCCATCGTCATGGCAATCACCATGGTTCCTATAGGTTCTATGAGCCTCCTTCATCATATAGGAACCCATGATTGTCTGAACCCTTGGTGGGCAATAAACGCCCTACCTTAAAGAGGGGGTATTCATTGCTATATCTTATGCATCATGCTCTTACGCTTTGAGCCCCGAGTAGTAATTCAAAGAAAATCGTAAAAAGGAAAAAGGCATATAAAGAAGTGTGAAAAATTCAAGGTCGAGGCACCTCATGCACCATGATTGCTTCCTCCTATGCATTAAAAACCCAAGTGTGGGCTTCCCTTTTATTAGCTACCCTTGTACCCTAGCATGTGGTCCAGGGTTGCCCCTCCTCATCCCTTACCTCATTCACCTATCTATCACATGCCACAACCTTTTGAAGGATGTACCTTGAACATATTATCCCCTTTAGAAGTAGAAATTGCCTAATAGGATACTTGGTTAACCCCATTTGGAGTTAGGAGACATTGGCAATTCCCAAAGCCCATTATGGAAAGGCAGGCCGTTATGAAGTCCCCACCTGTGGTCCATGGTCGTTAAGCTCATTTACTCGATTTTTCTAATGACTCATTGTAGTGGAAGGCTAGGGGACGCATTGCATGCAGGATTGTAGATGGTCTTCATCTTGGGTTTGGTCTCCCTATATGGGGTCCTAATCCTCCAAAGTGCTACATTGGCACGTGTAGGGTGTGTCTTGAGAGCCATTGGCCTCCACAACAGTAGATAGCACTCCATGGACCCCCGAGGATGGCAGCTGACCCAAGACTTGTAGGATGATGTGGCATCCCCTACACCATCATCAGAGCCCTTGCAGATGATCTACATGTTGAAGAAAGTGTAACTAGGTTTGGTCATCATAATGACATGTAATCATGACTGATGTAAATAATGTAATAAAGAAAACAAAATTATTTTTGTATGCCTTGCTACATGGGTTTCATGAGCAAGAGATTAGTATTTATTATGAAGTCAAAGAGTCAATGTCATGTGTGAAGAAGCTCTTCTTGAGCATGAGTCAAATGTATATAAATATGTCTAAACAAACCTCCAAAAGACAAGCACGAATCTCCTATTGAAGTCGGCCTGTAAGATGAATTGAATAGATCATGTCGGTTTGCATTAGTAGACACATCTCTTGAAACTGTCATGTCAGCTTAATATGTGGGTCGAACTACTATACATACCTAGCTAGGGTCTTCACAAAAGAGCAGTGCAGAACTCAGATTCATCTGATGGAAGGATTTCAGATGTCACTTCGGAGGTCTGTCCACAGTACACAATCTCGAATACCTGTGCAACTTCGATGGGTAATTATAGTAGTTAATTATAGAAACTATACTTCGCAAATCTCAGAGGATTCAGACAAGCATCACTGTGTCTTTCGGATGGGTACCATAGAGATGAATTCTCGTAATGTTTGTGATGAGGAGGATCTCGATGATCCCATAGTAGAACACATAGTCTCGACATATTTGTGATGAATAGGATCTCGGTGATCCCATAGTAACACACTTTGTCTCGGTATACATTCTAAATGCAATCATGATCTCGATATAAATGTAATCATGATCTCGGTATAGATATAGTCATGATCTTGATGGAGACATAGTTACAAGGTCATGATCTCGATGTGTCAAGGCAACAATGAAGATCTCAGTGTCAAGAATGAAGGATCTTAGTGTCAAGGAAGATCTCATTATTCAGACAATGATGAAGATCTCGAAGACTACTGTCAAGAGAGCGTGTGTCTTGATCTTGGAGTGGCTATTAGGTCAAGGGTCTTGGTCTTGGTATTCGTCAATTTGAATCTCTATAAGAAGAATTTGTGCGGGTTTTCCTCTCAAAGAGTGAGAGGTTTTGGCCCTAACAGAAAGCAAACATCTTGTGTTCTTGCCTTTTTTGTTTTTGGTAACTATTTGATGAAGTAAGAAAACACACTAATAATAAAAGAAGATTTGCTAATAAGAAAAAGTAAAAAGTACCTCACAAATAGTTATCATTGTGAGAAGAATCTTATTAACTTGATTGCCCTAGATCCTTCAACACTACAGGCATCTTTGACCCATTTGCAAACAGCTGAAGTTATTATTGTGCCCCCACACCCATTGGGAGCGCGATAGGTTTATTGTTTGGAGAACAAGGGGCCATCCCCTTGTCCATCAGTTTTGAGGGCCCTACTCTTCATTATGGCACCCATGGACCTCATCAGGCCTCTTAGAGGGCTCTATGACCCGTATTATTCATCATTCAACCTCTTAAGAGGCATAGTCTTTCATTTGTGAGCTAGTTTGGTGGGCTTGTCACCAAAAGTTAGAATATTAGCACATTATTTTATTTTTGGGTCTTATGTAGGCCAAGGAGGCTAATTTGAACGTCACATTAGTGTATAAATACAAGTGAGATGAGTTCATTTTTTCATCGTCACTTTGGATTGGATCCCTTCTCTCTCTTGAGAATCTCGAAGGTTAATATCAATGGCCATCCTAGAGCTAAAGTTGAAATCAAGAAGGAGAAGTCCAAAGATCAATATGAGGAAACTCTCCTTGCCATTCTCAAAATGATGGAAAAGTTCACTGAAGAAGCCAATGCACGTGACAGGGTTATCATGAACAAAGTCGCCGCCTTGGAAAAGGCCCAAAAATCTAGTAATATCCCTAAATGAAAGCCTTTTTCCCAAAAAGCAAAGTGAAGAAGATAAGCCAAGCTCTTCTCAAATCCAAAACACTTTGGCTCCAACTAATGTCATTGAGCCAGACTCTTCATGTGAGGATGAGGAAAGTGAAGGGGAGGAAAGTGAGGATGAACAAATTGGTGAGCAAGCCAACCTTGTGGAATCTGACATCTTCAACATTTTGCTGGGGGGTCATACACACATCTTCCCATTAGTGAGGTCACCCTTAAAGCGGAAAAGGAAGAATCCATTTTTAACTCTGATAGCTAGAGAAGATTTAAAGGGGTCCAATATTCACGAAAAGAAAAGGGCAAAGACCCCTCGACTCTTGAGGAACCACCTAAAGAAGATCCATCACCTAAGCAAGCCCCTTTCAAAGAATCCATTGCCAAAATTCCTCCCAAGAAGGATCCCTCAACAAAAGTCAATTTGAAAAAGGATCTTCCAAGGAAAGAATACATGAAGAAGGAAAAGGGGAAATAAATTAAACTTGACATCAATATAGGGGTTGTCATAGGAAGAATGACTATACCTGTTCCTTTAAAGGAGATTGCTAAGCTTCCCGAGCAACAACAAAAAATTAAGAAATCCTTGGGAATTCAGGGAGAAGAACTACCTAAAGCATTGCAAAACATTCATATTCCCGACCGAAACCCTGGGCATGAACCTTTCTTGTTTACTTTGGCTATCAATGACCGCTTCTTACACAACTGTATGTTAGACTTAAGGGCTTCCGCAAATATCACACCTTTGACAATTATGAAGCATTTGGGTCTCTACATCACTCAACAATACAAAAAGGTGTGGTTTTAATTCCAAACCTATGGAAGTGGAAGGTATCATCGAAGACCTTAAGGTTTCTTCAACAAGGAATCCCGATATATCCCTCCTCATGGATGTTATTGTTATTGATATTCCTGATGTGCAGGGGATGCTATTATTTAGAAAATGGGGAGCTACGGTTGGGGGGCATGTTCAAACGGACTTATCATATGCAACCATTTCGCAATCTAATGCCACAACTTTTATCCTTTATAGGGAACCTATTTACTTGCCTCACGTGATCAAGCCTAGACCTTATTATGAGACATGCAAGATCGATAAACCTTCCCCTATTCTCCCAACTCAAGAAGTCTATATCCTGAAGTGGCCAATCTCTCAAACAAGTAAAAAGTGGAAGCCTAAGAAGGAATATAAGGTTGGGGATTTAGTCTTGGCTGATAAAGATCCCATACTTGTCAGGGTTCATGGAAAGGTTGGGGATGATTATTACTACATTGCCAAACTTAACAACAAAATTTGGCTTGAGCCAGTCAAATTAAGTCATATCACCTCTTTCCTTGAGACTTGACATTGTATCATATGCATGGTAGAGTAGGATGCATTGTATGATAGTTTTTGCATTGGAAATAACATCATATGATATTTCTCATGGTAGATAGATGCATATCTGCATGTTTATTTTTTGTTGATTTTATGGCCTAACATATAGCATGTGCGATCATGAAATGCCATGAAAGCATGCTGCCCCGTGTTTTTCCATCTATTATATGTGCAGGTGACAGGTCTACGGTAACCAAAAGATTGTTGCAGTTCTCGTGACCTCCTGTTCGAGTAGCTTCGCCCACTTCTTCGAGAGATCGCATCCTAGTTGGAGCCAAATGTTACCCACCATTTTGTGGGTAATATCCCTTGGAGAATTTTTTTCTCCAAGATGGTCCTTAACCGACAGCCAACAACCCCCTGCAACCACTAGCTAGCTCATTGTGCCATTTCTTTGCCACTTGAGCCAGCCATGTGGTCCCTTGCCCATCTGCCATGATCGTATGTTTGAAGGTGGGTCTCTTGAACCTAAATGTATGCCTTATCATTTGGTAATTCAGTATTGTAGTTTGCTTATCATGGACACTTTTGGGCATGGATTAATGGGGGGATTCGATGGAAAGAATGGGTTAGGCCTGTGCCCTTGTCCCCTATACCCCTTTTGGATATTAACCTTGGATTCTAGTCTGGTGGGATCTCTTTTACTGACCATTTGGTTTTAGGGATGGTATTTCATGGGAAACCCCGATTTTGGTTGCGTGGTGCCGCTCTCTTATCCTCTTATATTATTCCCTTTCCATGCATCATTACCCCATTCATCATTTCTCCCACCTAGGTCCACATTCCTCCACTGGGGCCACATAGGGTTAGCTCACCCCTTCCCCTTTCACACACTTTGGGTCAAGCTTGGAATGATGCCTGGAGTTTGATGCAGATAAAAAGAAAGACAAAAGCACATGTAGGGTGTGTGTTGAGAACCATGGGTCTCCACAACAGTAGACAACAGTCCATGGATCCCAAGGATTGCCAGAGATGCTCGAGATACTCCCATTGGATGAAGCTTAGAAGATACACCTGGTTCACCTTTGCCTTGCTGGCCCCACAGATGTACCATGCACTTGGCAGCTGACCCAGGACTTGTAGGATGATGTTGCATCCCCTACACCATCGTCAGAGTTGTTGCAGATGATCTACAGGGATCTTCGACCCATTTGGAGACCTATGAGGTTATTATTGTGCCCCCACACCCATTGGGAGCACCATAGGTTTATTGTTTGGAGAACATGGGGACAACCCCTTGTCCATCACTTTTGAGGGCTATACTCCTCATTAAGGCACCCATGGACCTCATCAGGCCTCTTAGAGCGCTCTACGACGTGTATTATTCATCATTCGACCTCTTAAGAGACGTATTATTTCATTTGTGAGTTAGTTTGGTGGGATTGTCACAAAAAATTAGAATATTAGCACATTATTTTATTTTTGGGGCTTATTTAGGCCAAGGAGGCTAATTTGAACTCCTCGTTAGTGTATAAATACAAGTGATATGAGTTCATTTTCTCATCATCACTTTGGATTGGATCTCTTCTCTCGAGAATTTCGCACTCTTTCTTGGAGGAAGAATGGAGCTTTATGGATTTATTTTGATGTATGGATTTGGTTTATCTTATCTTGGAGCTTCTCTATTGTCAAATTGTGGATGGTTGGATATGTTCTATTACATGTAAGTACATGCTTTTAATGCTATTCTTGTTTTACTTTGTCATATACATTGGACTGGGATTTTTACTATTTTTAGGGCTAATTGCTGCATGCATTTACTGCTTAAATTGTGGAATTTTGTATCTATATAGCATCTCTTAATGTATGGGCCATGTAATTTGAACGAAATTTCCTAGGGGTAATTCTATTAACGAATTCATCTTGATAAGTCATCACCTTTTGCACATCGAAGTATAAAAGTTGCAAGATTGCTTCTCTTTGACCTGGAAGGCTAGCGAAGTAGTCTTGAGGCCTCCTTGACTAAGAACCAAAGGTCCTCACTCATATTTATCATAGACTCCATTCTCCCAAGACTAAGGCACTGATCTACATAGGGCATCATTTTCTCGACAAGATCACCCTCCAAAACGTTTGGTCTCCTAGCCTCTCATGCGCTGGTGTCTTCCCAAGACCTCCTCCAATTTTGAAGCCATTCTGATCGTAGAGTTGTGAGAAAAGCCAATCTCTAGCTCCGAGTCAAACTTTGCCCTAGTATCCCCAAGGCTAGTGCCTCATAAGATCAATTCAACACTTTTAAGTGAATATTATTTCTTTGATCCTTAACCCCCTCCTTGTCTGGGTTAAGAACATCATTGGTTGCTAAACTCTTACCTCCTAAGCTAGCTTGGGTCTACTTGGTCCCGTGTGGTTCCGTTCCTTTGAAAAGATAATCCTTCAAAGAGTCATCCGGGATACCAATTTCATCAACGATTTTAGGGATTGGGAAACTTTTTCACAAGTCATATTCACTAAACCTAACCCTTAGATCCTCTCATCCTTCTCCTAGAAGACATTGTACCTTTCTCTGAAAGCAAGCAAGCTCTATCCTTCAACCTCTTCTGGAAAGAGATCATTTGGGTCACTCCACCTGCACTCATTGATTTATCCTTCATTGGTGACTCCATAATATACCGGGTCTCCTCCCATCGGTGAAAGTCCGTAAATAATGGGGAGCCTTAGCTGAGGTGATAGTGGGTTAAGTCTCCATTTGTTGCCTTTAGTCTAGAATTTTCCCTTTAGTCATCTCCTTTAGGTCCCCTGCTAGTTTGAGTGGTAACAGTGCCTTCATAACCAAAAGCTTGCTTGTAGGCTCCATATTACCTAGGGAACTGTTTCCAGCAACAATTTGTCTCTTCTTTGGTGGAGATCTTGTGACCTTCAACAACTTGTAGAGCTCCTCCATACGATGTCATGAATTTCATTTTAATATTATGGAGCTTTCATATTTTGGGATTTCTTTGTAGGGCATCGACCATCTATGACTTTCCTTCTCAAAACATGTCAGTCATGTCATCCTTCTTGTGATCGGAAGGTGATCTACTAGACCATATCTGGCATTTTATTTACACTACTACCAATATCCCATCATGTTTCCTTTAGGATATTTCATCCTCCACATGAGTACTAGTTGTAGGTGACATCCACAATTCCCTTTTGGTAGCCTTATATTAGCCCATCCAAATATTGTTCAAAATTAAAATGAACTTTACATCAGAAATTACCTTTTGTGATGGCCCTTCATCATGACATCTTCTTGTTGCAACATCACCATCTTGTAAATATATTGACACATCTTTAAGATATTCAATAGTCAAGGGTCTTCTTTCTTTCTGGAGTTTCCCAAGGTCTTCATATGTTTCTCATGGAGATATCATGGCCAATTCTTCTAGTCATCAGATGTTGATTGCCTTTTCTAGGTGACCATAGTTGCATCTTTCACAATGTCTTCTTTTCTTTATTCACATTTTGCTTCCCATGAACTTCCAATCACATTTCCTTCATCTTTGTCAACCACCTCATATTTCATATGAGGACATATTATGTTGATTTGATCTAGTTAATATGTGAACCATGCCTTCCATGCATCTTTCCAACAGAAGAGAAGACTTTATTTTGATCATACTCATGAGGTAGAGTATCAATCCCAGTTATCTGCGACTATATGATGACATGACCTAACTTATCAAACATATGCATACACACCTCCTTTTCTTCTTTTGGTCATCTAGACTTCCTTAGGCAGCTTTCTTTCCTTGATTGAGAGTATTTCAACCATCTCGACATGTTGCATTCCTTTGTCATCATACCATCATTCTTCCAAATGGTGAATCTCGTCCAAGGAGGTATTCTTAGCAAGACACATGGTTCTTCCAAGAGATGAACCTTCTAATGAAGATTCCAATGGAGGATCTTGATTATCCTCATCATGAAAATGCCCCTTTCCAATGATGTATGATGAGTTCTACACTAGAGGTTACCAAGAGCTACTTCCTTCCAATGATGTATGATGAGTACTACTTATGCTTCTAATGAGGTTACCAGGAGCTACTTCCTTTTAATGATGATTGCCACAATCTTCTACTTCAGCTATCTTTCAAGTTTCTTTTGATGTCATGAGCTCTTGGTGCCATCTCCTAAAATGATGCATCCTATCATGCTTCAAATGCTTTCTACTATGAAAACTATACTTTACAAAACTTGAAAAGAACCAGGTGTAGAAGATTATCTCAATCATAGTAGATATCTTTTACTTTGTCCTTCTTTGATATCTTCTTTTCAACTTCTTCCACTTCTTCAGTGATATGGGCTTCTTCCCTTTCTCTTTTGTTGTTATCTTTTTTGAGCTTGGGACAATCTCTCTTGTAGTGCCCATATTGTTGATAGTTGTAGCATTAAACCTTGACCATATTCTTCTTCCTTTTTTGAAGACCAAACTTTCCAAACTTCCCTTTTCTCTTAGCCATGGGAGAAAATGTTTGTGTTTGCTTGTTTGATCCTACATCACTTTTTGCCTTCAGCCTAGTTTCTTAGATTTTTCATAGTGACCAAAGTTCATTGAATGGGGTAGCTTTGTTATTTCCATAGATGTTTGATGTAAATTTTCCCCATTCCTCTAGTAGTGCATTGAGCACTATAATTGTCATTTCCTTATCAGATATTATTTCTCCCAACTCTTGTAGTTGGTCTCTAATTTCTGACACCCTCATAAAGTATGAGGCTATTCCTTCTTCTTTTGATATCTTCATCTTGTAGAGTTCTTGTCTTAATGAGATCACTTCTCTTGCAGTGCTTACAGGGAACAATTCTATAAGTTTGCATATGTTTCTTTTGATGTTTCTAACTTTGATCCATAAGAATTGGGGGGATCTTTGATGGATTCTATGAGAATCCTTTGTGCCCTTACTTCCCCTTTTATGTACCTTGCAAGTGCTTGAGCTTCTTCCTTTTGAAGTTTGGTGATTGAGCCCTTAACGTGGTCCAACCAACTTGTTGCTTTCCTTGCAAAAAGACATTTTGATAGATTTGCTGCCTTCTTGATTTTGATGATGATGATAATGATAGAAGATGTCTTCCTTCAAGGAACATCCTTCGAAGAGAGGGAGATCACCTTGTTTCCTTGAGGATGAAGACAATGCCTTTTCCTTGATTTCTCTTTGATGTAGGGGCATCTAGATACTCCAATTTGTAGTCCTTCTTTCTTTGAGTAGGGTCTTCAAGGTCTCATTCTCAAGGTGATGATTGTGCGAGGTTTCGAAGAATGCTTTAATTGTAGAATCCTTCTTTGAATGAACTAGTGTTTTGATGTCTTCTTTTGTGATTTCCTTTAAGATGATGATGCAATCCTTGTCCTTGCAGTGCCTTTCATATGAGTGGTCTTGCTTGATGATTGATGCTTTTGATGATCTTTTAGTGCTTCGGTCCTTGAGTGTCCTTCTTTAAGCTTCTCTTTCCTTAACTTGTTACCTTAGATCTAATACTATTTTGAGAAATCTAGGGGCAACAAGTGTAGGTGATTTCTCTTCTATGATAACTGTTTGTGATGTGTTTTTATTTTTCTTGATTAGCTTCTTCTTTCACTTGATTATTATTAGTATTCTTTTCATCAAACTTCTACCAAACCATAAAGAATAATAAGACAATGGGACACAAGATATACTCTATCAACAACGACCAAAACCTCTGTGACTTGAGAGGAAAACCCACTAGAATTCTTTCTCTTCTTATAGACCTTCAATTGACAAATTCCAAGACCTTTGACCCTTGACCAAGAACCTCCAAGACCAAGTCAAACTTTGCTTCTTGCAACTTCGACCTTCGCAACAACTTCTTTTGCAACTTTTACCTTCCCAACAACTTCTTTTGTAACTTTGACCTTTTGAGCAACTTCTTCTGCAACTTCGACCTTCCCAACAACTTCTTCTGCAACTTCGAAATGCCCAACAACTTCCTCTGTAACTTCGACCTACCCAACAACTTCTTTTGCAACTCTGGCCTGCCCAATAGCTTCTTCTACAACTTCGACCTGCCCAACAGTTTCTTCTGCAGAAACCCTAACCTTGCACGTGTGAGAAACAATGGTGAATTCTTGCTCTTCTCTTCTTCGCTTGGGTAGATTATTTCTCCTAGAGAATACGAGTTTCAAAATAGTTCCTTTTGATGACCTAACTTGACTTCTACAATTCAGCTTTACTGCAGCAGCATAAACTCTAATTCCTTTGCACGTGTTGAGAGAAGTAGTCCAAAACCAATCTTAAAACTTCGACTTCTTCTTCCTTCGTCTTCTTCTTTTTTGCACTTCTTCTCTTATGATCGAACTTGAGTGTGTGTGAGTGTGTCCTCCAAGTGAGGTCGAGGTCTCCTTTATGTAAGCCTTTCTTTGGTTTGAATTGCTCTTCTTTAGGCTGACTTGATCATGAGTGTAGGCTGACTTGTAAATAGCATCATGACTTGGTCTTGGAGGGTTCTTTGACTTGACTTTGACTCAAATAAATTCACTTTACAATATGTAACATACCCAAATGGGTCTTTCATACATGATAATGACTCATAAGCACTAGAAGCTCTCAATGGGAGCTTGACCTATAAAAATAAATTTCTTTTAGCATGAGACCCATGCCTCACGAACAACAATAATAAATTTATCTTTTTATTAATAAAATCATGATTACAGATGTCATTATGAAGACCGAACCTAGTTACATATTTCAACAGTTTTTAGGGAAGCCTTCCTTGTGGGGATAATATCCCCACTAAACAGATGGAGAGAAGCCACTGATGTGACAATGGTAACTATCTTTTGTTGCCATAAGACCTAGGTTGCTTACTGAGAATTTGCACTAGGCCTGCTAGATTTTCCTGTAAGAAGAAACATGTAAATGGAGAAACCATTGAGTGAGAAAAATTTATAGGTAGAAATGAGATTGCTGAAAATAAACAACAATGAAACTTGAGAGAAGAAATGGTGATGGAACAATGATGTAGACTGGGGATTGGAACCATTCATAATAACTATTTTGACATCACTATTAATTGTCACAGTCCAATTCTTTCTCAATTATAAAGCAGAAGGGATATACATATAAAATTGCCAATAAATATTCATCTTAAAGCTGTATGATGCTGAATATATGGTTGTAGTACATTAGTTATTGCCCATGCCAACCGTTGTTAATATATGCGATCACTCATATTTATTAGTAGTGTAATCTGACATTGAATATTCAACCACTGGCATTCCATAGAGTGGTAGTATAAAAAAAGAAATTCATATATATGTTAGTTCTGTAAAATTTCAGTAGATAAAATAGGTTGGTGATACTGATTGTTAATGTTGCCTGTGAGTATAGATTTGCAAAAGTGCAATTTTTTCCTGACTTTGAGCTGCTAGATTATCTCTCTAGGGTTGTATTGGTATTGATTTTAAGATTCTTCTGGATCATTTTCCTATTTCTTTTTGATGGAGATGATATAGAACATATTTGTAATTTTCCAGTTTCCCTTGGTCCTGTTTAGCACAATGTTATCAAAACTGGACCGAACCGGGCAGAACTGGCCGGTTCGACCGATTGGAGGCAAAAACCAGTTCAGACTGGTAAACCAGACCACTTTTGCTCGGTTCATTACTAGACTGATGAGTTATTCTATGGAATCAGCTGGTTTGGTACCTTACTGGCCTTTTTTCAGTGAACTGGATGGTTTTGTACAATGCTATCAAGGACCCTTTGAACACAATTTTTTTTCTGAAGTAATGATTATGACTGGGGATGCCTAGTATTTGACCATATTGCCTAACTAATGCCTAACATTCAAGCGTATGGCTGTACTATTGCTATGCAATTCATGATAATGTTAAATTCTTAAAGTGAATGTGACATTCTCTTTTATCTTTCATTTTCATTATGAAAGATAAAGGAGAATGTCACTTTTAAATTTTTAACATTACCTTGAATTGACTTAGGATGTTTGAGAGTGGTTCCGAAGTCATTGGATTTCATATGGAGAAAGTAGAATTTTAGATCCCACTCAAAATCCCGCAGACTTAATAGTTTTTTAGGATTTTAGGATTGAGGGTATTACAATGTTTCCATTGGGTTTTGTCATGTATGAGGGTATGCAACTAGCATTTAATCAAGAGCATGAATCCCTCTATGTACCTTGATGCTAGTGGTATTGATTGTTGAACTCAAACCAAATGTTGAATTGACATGCTAAGCATTTTCTATCTTATTTTAATTCTTAGAGGGTGATTTTGATGACAAAGATCCCATATAGGAAAATATTTTGATGATATGTAGGTATTTGTTGTAGCATGATTATTTTTGGATGCTAGAGGCCATCTAGGGCCTTGATGTATTTTCAGTTCAGAGATGGATTGCACTTGGTGTTATTTTGGTTATGTGCACCCTTGCATGCTATATAAATGAAACTTTTGCTTATTTTTGTATAAATGGTTTGGATTCATATGGATACACATGAATATACTTGTTTTTCTTTGAAATTTGAATATTTTGTGTTTTTGGTTGATCGGTCTTTTGGTCCAGTTTTTTTAATGGTTCTGGTTTGGTTCCCAGTCCAGGGGGTCTACCAGTTCGATGACTGGTCTGGTTTGGATGACATTGTTTCAACATCCATGTCAAAATTTCATTTCCTTTATCTGCCTTCCATTCTATCACCTGGAGTGGTTTCAGTTTGCAAAATGTAGAGTCAGTTTTTTATATTTTTTAATAATTTGTTATAAATATCTTCCTGTGGAATTCGTTATTTGCACCTTTAAACTATAAGGCCTGAGAAATGGGTTCTCTGTCAATAAGTTTACAGTGTCTGCATTGTGAAATTGGGAGTTGCAAGCTTTTAAAAAATATGCACCATTGCATGGTTTTGAAATATAATTCCTCTTCTTTTTCAAATACTCAAAGCTTAGATAATATATTATGGGCATATCTATGTATTGGGTTTCCGATTTCCCTTCCTGTTTTCTTTATTGAATCATCTGTTATTGTTATTATAGTAATTAGAATTGTGTGTGTTACCTGTGCCATAGAATGCTTGGAAATATGTTAGTTGACATCGTTTTATATTCAATTTCTGTTTGTATCCAAACTTTTTCTTTGTATATAAGAATTCAGCCAGTGTAATATCTTGCTATCTTTCTTTTCCAGCAATGCAGATCGTGCCTGTTGGTGGGAACTGACAGCTTTGGCATCTCATTTTCACCCATCAGTAGCAACAATGGCTCGAACTCTTCTTTCAGGCACCAATATTGTATATAATGGTGATCCTCTAACTGACCTATCACTGGGAGCTTTCATTGATAGATTTATCGAGAAAAAACCAAAGGCTAACAAGAAAACATCTGGAGAGTGGCACGGGGGCTCCCAAATTGCACCTGCAAGAAAGGTTTGCTTGGAAGTTATTACACGGGGCATTTTCCTTGTGATTTTGCACATTTTTAATTATATTTCATCTATTACATAGATTTTCCTATGTTAATCGTTTATCTTAATTGGATAAATTGCTTTACATTTCATCTATCACATAGTTTTTCCTATGTTAATCATTTATGTTAATTGGGTAAGATTGCCTTTAATAATATAATGAAAATACTTTTTATTTACGGTACCGCTAAGTTAGACCTTCCTTGAAATACGTATAAATATTTTGCAACTATATGCAAAGGAAAGCATGTAAACAGGATTATTGAGGCATAAATGGCAGTGTTGAAAGTCTATATCATATAGTGCAAAATTTCGAAATCCAAATTTGTGCTTTTCATGCTTTAAAATAACTCAATTTCTTACCATGATATGATACTTAGCTTTCTTCAATCTAGAATAATTTACTGACCACCCTAGTTGGAAATCCGTTAATGGAGGCCAATAAAACAGGGCAGGCTGTTGCCATCTCTGCTATGTTTTTATCATCCTTGAAAAATATCGATATATAGTAAAGTTTGGCCAGTTTAGAACAGTTTTGGGGCATTTCTGGTTTGAATCAGTCATCCAATCTGGATTTGACTGGTTCCGAATGGGTGGGGGTGCTCTGGTTTCAACTGGTCACATAAACTGGATTCAACTGATTCAGTTGCGAACTGATCAAACAGTCAGAATCAATGTTTTAAATCTCATACTCAGAATTGGAGTCGGTTGAAGGTCAACTTGGACTTGAAATCAATTGAGGGTCAACTCACACTTGGAATCAATCAACTCAAGCTTGAACTTGGTTGAGGGTCAACTTGGACTTGGATTGACTTTAAGCGATTTGATTTCAATGACTAGGTTTACACAAAAATACATAAAATATTTATATTTTAATGAAATTAAAAAAAAAAATATTGAAGATTCCAAACATTTAGAGACATAAGGTTATATATGAGGTATATGTGGTAATGGTAGCCCCAAGGGTTAGCTCAATTGGTTGAGTCGTTGTTAAAGCACCTTTGCTATTGAGAGGCGACGGTTTCAATTCTCTCAACACTCCTAGGGTCATGCTTTGTGGTTGACCTAGCAGGAAGTGATTCCTTTAGGTGGATCTACCTAATATAAATATCTCGTGGACGTAGCGGTCACCGATCTCCGAGGTCTGTGAACCACACATACACACACACACACATATAAGGGTGAATGTATCAAAATGTTATAGAGTGCAATACATATTAACAATAAAATACATCGCCAACAAGTCTCTAAATGGCCTTAATGTTGGGAATGTGCTATATTTTTTGCATGGTTATCTTTAGGCACATTGCTAGCATGGATTTTTTTTTGGGCTGTTTATGGTCCATGAGATGTGTGAGGCAAATGCAGTGTGGGGTTTGTTGGGTTAGGGGGGAGAGGGTGCGAGCGAAAGGGGGTTTTCTCTCTATGCCTTTTTGGTAGGGTTTAATAGTTAGTATTTCTTTTTTGTTTATATAATAAAATTGAATTTAAAATGTTTAGTTCGCCATAGTGGGATCTAGTACCTACTTGGCTAGGTAGGTATCGATTCACTTGAATAGGGTCAGTGTGGTAACAAAATGAGCCATAGGTCAAGTTGGTATGGTCAGTGGTCAAGTCATTTGAGTTGATCAAGTTTGAGTTACCAAACCGACCCTTCAAACCGAGCAAGAGGTTGAATTGGTATGGTTAGTGGTCAACTTAGCTGAGTTGACCGAATTCGAGTTACTTATTTTTAAAGGTTTTGTAAGAATGTGAGCCTACTCACAAAATCAATGACCCTCTTTCCGCAAAATCTAGCAAGCTTTGGAGAGGGAAAACCTACAAGGTATAAACTAGACCAAGGAGATGACAACGAGGTAATAGCCCATTATCACCACAGCCAAGGCCCAAAACCCCTTTCTCTTTACGAACTTTCACAAATGTGAGGAGTCCCGATGGGAAAGAGATCACTTATATTAGATATACTAAGGTTGGTATGTAAGATATCCTCATTGGGAGCTCTTCAAGAAAGGCACAATTTAGGTTCAAAGCTCCACAAGGAGATAATTCGCTTTCTATGACGAGACTTAGGAAAGAAGGCTCAAGACCTAAGGTTTGATAAATTTGATGAGTGTTGGAGATTCCAATGGTCAAGGCTAAGAGAAAAGGTTTCCAACAAGAACTACTAGCAATACCAAGGCTCATGAAACATTCAAGGAAGCCCTTAAGTTGAAGCAAGGCAAAACTAGGTTTTCCTTCTTAGGTAAACAACTAGGGAAAGAGAGTTTATGGATAAAATTGAAAGTGGATGCTCTCACCAAAACTATAGATTTTGTGGCAAATACTATTCCCTTGATTTTTAGGCTCTCCAACCACCAAAGCACTACTTGTTTAGGGATTCACACCAAGCCCTAGTTTCCTAGCTTGGCCTTGGAAGGACCAAATAGGAGTGAGAAAATATGGATAAAAATAGAGTATGATCACGAACCAACTAAACCAGTCCCTTGTCTCTTGGGAATATGGAGTCTAGGATGAGATAGATTAGCCAAAACTGTTTCTAAAGAGGTTGAAATTTGATGCCCTAGCAATGAGATTTCAAGCATTTACCTATGCGATGGAACAATGGATTTTCATGGGAGAGCTTCTAGGAGTTCACCACTAGGACAACTATTTACATGTTATGTATGTGTAATGCATGAAATATTCATCTAGATAGTAGTTCATTTAGTATTCAACAAATTAGGGTACAATTTACCATGACCTAGAATTAATCATTCCATACGTTGGACATTAAAAAATAAATATTCAACAATTAAGTTCACTTACAAGATAACATGCAAGATATCCATCCATTAGACCAAGCAATAGCTCCAAAGAATATCCAAGATGAGCTCCAAATCTCAAAATGCATTTAAGATTTCCAATTTATCCACAAGAGAACAAGTTCGAATTCCCCTAATGAGGCCGAAAATCCAAGAGGTGTGATGATAAGGTACAATGACATGTTCTATTTATATGTGGCATATGAATGCTTAATTAGCCTACTATCTCCTTTAAATCATATAATAATGGGCAAATACTAGTTTAGGTCACAAGTCGACCTAGTAGCCTTTGTGAAATAAAGTGAATATCCAAATGTGCAAGCCAAAATGCTGACATCATGCTAGTGCATGTCTCCTTGAGGTTTGCATTGAGGACCTTTAGTAGCTGAAATTGGATAGTGGCCTCTAAATTCACCTTCTAGGGGTTGGCCCCTAGATCTTTGTCAAACTCATCATGTGGACCCCATTTTGGGTTTGGGGCACAAAATGCGTCTCATGGGTCTCCCTATGATCAATATGCCTGACATTGTGCCAACATTGAGGGCACTGAAGATGGTGCTATCTCTCCCATGTTTGAAGGTATGGGACAAACCTCATTTGGGCCCTGGGTTGATTGGCTGACTCTATGGTACTTCTAAGCCGATTGGGGGCATGCCAGTCTAGGTGCATCATCCCATAAATGATATAGTGCAAAGTGTAGGAGGTCTGTGGGTGCTAAAGGTGCCCATGGATACAAGTGATGCTTTAAAACTATCTAGAGTCCCATGGCTCTCAACACATCACTTGTGGGTGTCAATATGTCCCTTTGGAGGACCTGGACCCCAGTTAAGTTGCTTAGACCTATAGATAGAAACACCTCTCAATTACACACAATATCTAGTGCAACAATTTTCACCATTAGGTACGTTAAATCATTATTGCATTTTAGTGAACCAAGCTTGAAAGAAAAGGGCAAATTAATAGTTCATATAAGGTTTCTCTTCCAAAATTGGAGGCTTAGTCACATAATGGTGTTACCTCCCTAGATAAGAGTGGTTAATAGATGAACCTATTTGGTGTTTCGAGTCCCTAAGGGGAGTGATATGGCCTTTGTCCACCCTTCAAACAATAGGTGCCATGTGAATAATGATGGAACAAAGGGTTGTGAAAATTCATCACTGCAACAATTGATTTATTTTACCTACTTATTTTCCAATAAGTTATTTACGAAAAACCCTTAAGTAAATATTAAAATAAATTTTGTTGCAGATATCACACCATAATACAGAAACAAATACATGCACATGAATCAAACACATTAACAAAAATATTTTTGGACAATTATCCCCGGAAAAACCCAATGCAGGAAAACCAGTGCAGCAGAGGAGGATTTTATTATTAAACAACTTTTTTGAGTACACTAGGTGCTAAACTGGCTCACCTGATTGAGATAAATTCTCTGGCACCTCTCCTAGGCTTAGCGTCAGACCATCTAGCCTCTGCGCAGCTCCTAGACCCTTTGCATTAGCACTTTGCCTCTCTGCGTCAGCACTGGGCCTCTCTGCGTCACCCACGCAGGCCCTCCAGTGATTGTGTAGTCTTGCTGCCTCTGCGTCTCCTTGAGTGGCTTTTCTTTTGCCTTTCTGACCTTTGTGTTGATCCTCTGGCATTGTCCCTGCCTCTCAACTTCGTACTCGCTACCTCTTGCTACAATCCAAATCTCTAGTTCGAATTTCTCAGCAAACCCCACTCTAGAAATCAAATTGATTGGTCTCCCTTAGTATATCTCCAATTGACCTTCAAGCCTTCTCTTATACTTTTCCCGTTGATGAATCAATGGCCGAGATTAAGTCCCTAATCAATGGCTAAGATTAAAATAGACTTGATCTTCGTCTGTTAGAAGCTTCTTATCCTTATCTTTATTAATGCCCATTAATATTTTTATTTTCCTAAGTTTAGACTTAGGACCTCATTAAAAATATTAATTATTTTAATAACTTTTCATGCGGATAGAATTTTCCAAAACGATTTCTGGGTCTTGGAGATCTCATGTTCTTTAGTCTCTCCACCAATTTTCATGGCTAGAGCACATCCAATGCTACCCCAAATCAACACTGGATGTGCTCTAGCCATGAAAATTGGTGGAGAGACTAATCAACACTCCCTCTTAGCTAGGAATGTGCTCTAGTAATACTCCATATTGAATCTCACGGAGTACAGTGACCTGTTATGGTGGCGGCTAGAGGGGCAGACTCCCCAAACCGTCTGAGTCTGCTCTTGCTAAAATCATAGGATCTTAGTATACCCGACTTACAGGTGGTTGGATATACTCTTGGTGTTTTAGGCCAAATATGAGGTTTGATCCCGGGTCTCTCCTGGATTAGGCTTGATAGTTACCGTTTCACCATGTGGTTAAAAAAAAATACTCCATATTGAGCATCACTCTGATTATATGACATCGGTACATGTGCTAATGCTAGGCCTCCCCGTCCAACATCCTCTGTACTGCTGCATCTTGTATTGCTGCCCATGGCTCTATTACTGCCACTGCTACATCTGTACTGCAACTCCCTTTGCATCCATGTTGTTGCTGGTCCTTCTTCCCAACACTACATCTGCACTGCAACCCCTTCTCATCATGCTGCATCGTGCTACTACTAACTACTACTGCACTGCAACATCATACCCATTTCTGCTACTGAAATGGATTCTTTATCATCCCCATCTTCTCCCTAAAATAATCAAACTTAGTTCTTCCAAAGGCTTTGGTAAGGATGTCTGCCACCTTTTCTCCTGTGGGAGTGTAGCTCAACTGTACAACTCCTTGTTGGACATAGTTTCTGACAAAGTGACACTGAATATCGATGTGCTTTGACCGATCGTGAAATACTGGATTTTCAGAGAGCTTGATGCAACTCTGATTATCGCACACGATCTTGGTCGCATCCATCTTTCTTCTGAATAGGTTCACAAGCAGTTTTCTAAGCCATATGGCTTCGCACAATGTTGTACTTGCAACCATATATTCTGCTTCAACTGAGTTCAGAGCTACGGATTTTTGTTTCCTGCTGCACCAGGAGGTCATTCCCGATCTAATGTTGAAACAGTACCCAAAGGTACTTTTCTGATCCACTGAACTTCCAGCCCAATCCGCATCAGTAAATCCACTCAATCTGATATCCTTACTCCTGGTGTACAAGAGTCCATAATTGTTTGTTCCTTGTATATATTTGAGAACATGTTTGGGTGTTGCCCAGTGCGCCCTCTTTGTTTCCACCATGAACTGACTGAGGGTGTTGTCAGCATAGCAAATGTTTGGCCTGGTATTGACCAGATACATCCGGGACCCTATGAGCTACCTGTATAAGGTGGGATCAACATCCTTGTCTTCTGATGCATTAATTTTCTTCCAGTTGTTGATCATTGGAGTAGCCATGGGTCTACAATTCTGCATCCTGGATCTCTTCAGAATTTATGTAGCATCTCTCTTGTCCAAGGAAGATCTCCCCCTTTTGTTGCCAAATTTCCAACCCCAGGAAATAATGTATCTGTTCCAAATCCTTCATGTCGAGTTCTGTGGCTAGATTCTTCTTGCAGTCCTCGATGAGCCTGGATGATCTTGTCAGGAAGAGATCATCCACATATAAAACTAGGATTAGAGTTTCATTCTCTACAACCACATAGTAGAGATTTGGATTTGCGTCACTCTCGACAAACCCCATCTTTTGCAAGTAGCCATCAATTCGACCATGCCACGCTCTAGGTGCCCGTTTAAGCCCATACAAGGCTTTCTTCAATCTGCATACATGAGACTTATTTTCATGTGTCTCAAAGCCTTCTAGTTGTTCAATGTATACCTCCTCTTCTATCACTCCATTTAGGAATGCCATTTTGACATCCATCTGATGAATCTCCCATCCCATCTGTGCTGCAAGGGATATCACGGTTTTAATAGAAGTATACCTGGCTACTGGGGTGAAGGTTTCCTCATAGTTTATCCCTTCCTTCTAAGCATACCCCTTCACCACAAACCTGTCTTTGTATTTCTCCACATTGTCGTTTGCAGCGTATTTAATTTTGTAAATCCATCTTGAACCTACCACCAATTTGTCTTGAGGCCTCTGCACTACCTCCCAGACTGGAAGGGCCGAGAACAGAAGTAAAGAAAGCAGTAAGGGATTTATTAAACAATAAGGAATTTATCACGAACCTGTAAACAATTTCCTGAAATTTGACAAAAGCAATTAACAGAACTGCTGAGGTAGCTACTTGTGCTGCTGCGGTTGAATGAGTTGTGTCCTTGCCATTGAAGATGCCTCCAGTTGCACTGCAACAGTTACCAGATGACTGAATCCACCCAGCTAAACTGAGCAGAACCTCGCTGCTCAATCCAGTAAGCTTCTTAACAGAAGCTGACTGTTCCCCTGTGCCCAGAACCTCAGAACAACTCAAGTTCTTCCTATGGGTAATTTCCTCAGGAGATGTTCCTCCTCCTTAAGATTTTCTTCCCCTTTTCTTTCCCCTCCTTTCGTCACCCCTCCATAACCTTCTGCTCGGTGGTTTTATCAAGTTTCTTGGCGGTGGTCACCCTTCCATTAGCAGCCCACCGCTTAATCTGCGGGTGACACCTTCCATGTCCCACCTCCTCTATCACTCATATGGTCACGTATATAAGTATTTCAATTTAATTAAGGATATCACTTTATGAATTATAAAATATTATTAAGATTATGACTTTATATTAATTTCTTTTATATATATATACCTGTATTTTAAAATCTTTTATTTAATTAATATAACTTATTTTTATTAAGAGATAGGTCGTTACATACACCCCCCCTTTAGAAAACTTCGTCCCAAAGTTAGGGTCTTATCTTATCTGATTACTTATGATAGCAATTAGTACATTCTTCTTAGGATTGTAAACCGAGGTTTGAAAATTCTTATTTTAGTATAAGGAGACTATAAAATTAGTGATTTAGGTTTACGATTTTAATGGTCATGCCTTGCCCTATCCAGGTTCCCAAGCTATTCTGAAATCATCCTATCCTTCTTAATCTCTTCCGCTCCCATCCTATCCGTCCTCTACTGGAGTATGCCATGGCGTCAGTTTTGCTGACCTAACCATTCATAAACTCTAAGGTGACAGCGTCGGTTATACCGACCTGATTCCCAGTAGGCATCCAACAGTCATCATCACACGTCTAGGAGAGCATGATTAGCACAGTCCTCCCATGACTCCAGGGTTCGGAGGATAAACAGTGGGCAACATCTCCACCCCTTCCAGGAGAATTAGGGTTAATACCCTATCATAGAATCTCTTTGAGCTTTAATTGTTTTGAGGTTCTGTCATCACGTGGTCATTCTGGTAACTGTTTATTATCTGCAATCATACACTTATCCATGCATTCATAAAATGTGCATTAGCATATTCAAAATAACTCATGTATAATTCACATATGTCAACTACAGTACAACATATTTTGCCATATTCTATGCATGTCATTGACTTTCATTAAAAATGTAATTATTCCTTGATTTCTATTCCATTGATCATGTTGACATGTATAAACAAAACAAAATTATAATATCTTAATTCCTATCAGAAGTAAAATCATTTAACTATTTTAAACTTTACTTTGACAACTATAATTTAGTAAGATCAACAACATATATCGTTTTAGTATCCATGTACTAGCAGAATTTAAACATATATTATGTCACAAAATTTCACGTGATATATAATCATTCAAAATGGTTCTGAGTCTCTGATTTGCAGTGAAGTAAATATATACTAAACATAGTTTAAAGTTCTTCAAAATTGACATAGATTAGGGTATCTTTGACATATGTCCTCTGTATCTTCCCAAGTAGCTGATCCAGGACTATACTGGTCCCATTAGACCTTAACTTGGTCCACCAGGCGCTTCCTGAGCTGTCGAACCCTACGTTCCAGTGTACGTAATGGTTCAATCGATACGACTCCCTCGTCCGATACCTGCAATTCCTTCCATTGAAGGTTATGAGATTGATTAGCTATATAATGTCTTAATATAGAAACATGAAATACATTATGAATTCTATGCAGGTGAGGTGATAGGGCAAGACGATGGGCAATAGGTCCAACTCTTTCCACAACTTTAAATGGTCCAATAAATCGGGGTGACAACTTTGTCCCTTTTCCGAATCGAATAGTACTTTTATTTGGTTTGATGCGGATGAAAACCTGATCCCCTACTTCATACCTCCTATCAGTTCTGTGAGCATCAGCATAACTCTTTTGTCTATCTTGTGCTTCCTTTAATCGTTGTCTAATTTGTCTTACCTGCTCTTCCATTTCATGGATTAATTTTGGTCCTATTATCACTCGATCTTCTAACTCGTCCCAACTTAACGGTGTTCTGCAAGGTCTGTCGTATAATGCTTCAAATGGCGGCATTCCAATCGAACTGTGGTAATTGTTATTGTATGCGAATTCGACTAAGGGTAAGTACTTTCCTCAGTGTAATTGTTGATCCATAACATACATTCTCAACATGTCTTCAACTATTTGATTTACCCTTTCTGTTTGCCCATCAGTCTGAGGATGGTAAGCAATGCTTAAATTTAGTTGAGTTCCTAAGGCTGCCTACATGCAAGTCCAGAATCTAGAAGTAAATCGCGAATCTCTATCGGATATAATCTTCTTAGGTACTCCATGAAATCTGATAACTTCATTTATGAATACTTGGGCTACGTCAACAACATTGTAAGTACCTCTTACGAGAATGAAATGGGCGCTTTTTGTTAATTTATCCACCATTACCAAAATGGCATTGTGTTTTTGAGAAGTAAGAGGTAGCCCAATGATAAAATCCATAGAAATGATCTCCATTTAGACATAAGAATGTCGTGAGGTTGTAAGATACTCGCTGGGTGACAATGATCTGCTTTTACTCGCTGACATTCCAAACATTTTGCAACAAATTGAGCGATATCACGTTTCATGCTTGCCCAGAAGAAGAGTTTCTTGGTATCCGCATACATTTTCCCTACTCCAGGATGTGCACAATATATTGCTCTGTGGGCTTCCCTAAGGATAGTGTCTCGAAGATCCTTATTATCAGGAATATACATCCTTCCATGGAATCGTAAGATTCCATCGTTTTCTAATTCATATCCCTCAAATTTAGATTCTTTTGCCTTTTTACTCTCAAGACTAACTCTCACTCTTAAATACCAACTATCTTTTATGAGACATTCCAGTACCCACTATCTTAAGTCTACTTTAATAGGTATGAGAGAAAATATCCGAGGTCTTCTGCTTAAAGCATCTGCTACTACATTTTCTTTTCCCTTAATGTATGATATTCCAAAGTCATATTCACTTAGGAATTCACTCCATCGCCTTTGTCTGGCATTTAAGTCTCTTTGGGTAACAAATATTGCAGACTTTGATGGTCGCTTTTAAGTGTAAAACTTCGCCCCACTAGATAATGTCTTCAGATCTTTAAAGCTAAAATTACAGCGGCTAACTCTAAATCGTGAGTAGCATAGAGTTCTTCATGAGTTTTTAACTTTTTGGAAGCATATGCTATCACTCCTCTTTCTTGCATCAATACTACACCTAGCCCTTGTTTGGATGCATCAGTACATACCATAAAATCTTTGTCCATATCAGGGACTCTTAGGATTGGTGCACTGGTGAGTAGTCTTTTGAGTTCAGAGAATGCGTTATCACATTCCTCAGTCCATTCATACTTAACACCTTTACGCTCAAGGGTTGTAATTGGCTTTGCAATTTTGGAGAATCCCTCCACAAATCTTCGGTAATAACCGACTAAACCCATAAAGCTTCATATTTCATGTGCATTTTTCGGTATTGGCCATTCCATGATTGCTTTTACCTTCTCAGGGTCTACTGAAATCCCTTCACCTAATAGGATATGGCCTAAGTAATGAATGTTTTCCTGAAAGAATGAACACTTGGATAATTTTCCATACAATTGATGGTTTCTAAGACAGGACAATACTATCCATAAATGATCTTCATGCTCTTTCTTATTCTTGGAATAGATGAGAATGTCATCCAAAAAGACTTGTACAAATTGATCAAGATATTCGCAGAAAACATTGTTCATAAGATTCATGAATACTGTTGGTGCATTTGTTAATCCAAATGGTACCACAATAAATTCATAATGTCCAAAACGTGTCCGGAATGCAATCTTAGAAATATCATTTTCAGAAATCCTTAGCTGATGATAGCCTGATTGAAGATCAATTTTTGAAAAGACAGCAACTCCTTTCATTTGATCGAAAAGATCATCAATTCGAGGCATAGAATATTGATTCTTTATTGTAGCTCAATTCAAGTCTCGATAATCTATGCATAATCTTAAAGATCCATCTTTCTTCTTCACAAAAATTACAGGAGCGCCCCAAGGAGATATACTGGGCCGAATATGTCCTATATCCAGTAGTTCCTTCAATTGAATTTGCAATTCTTGAAGTTCTGGGATTGTCATTCTATAAGGCGTTTTAGAGATCGGTTGGGTACCAGGTTTTAATTCAATAGTGAGATCCAGCTCTCTTACAGGAGGTAATCCTGGTAGTTCTTTTGGAAATACATCTGGAAATTCGGCTAACACCGGATATTGTCCTAAGGCTGGTCCTTTTTCTTCGCTTACTTCTTGAATTACATAAGCCTGACAACCTTTCCTTAAACAACGGTTCATTTTCATTGCTGATCTATAGCGTAAAGATACCTTTGTCTTGATTCCTTGAATTTGGATTGCTTCTCCTTCATCATTTATACCTAGAATTCTTTTCCCATAATAGTCTACCCAAGCTTGATGAGATTTTAGCCAATCCATACCTATGATAAGATCATAAGTTCCCAAGTTTGTGACATAAACTTTTAGTTTAGTCGTATAGACCAATGTTGCACGAAGCGGGAGCGAAGCGGAAGCGCGGAAGCGTCATTTTCCAAAAATCTAGGAGGCGAAGCGTCCGCGGAAGCGTCTGCTATATATATATATATTTTTATATTTTTTTGCATTTATACTCAAAAC
>APFE030577832.1:238954-254783 GCA_000404065.3 Pinus taeda
TTACTAAATAACATTCGCAAAATTAAAATATTAAATGCCTTGTTACAATGACATCATCAACATACCCATCACAACTAAACCAACTATTACCTTTAAAGAAGTATAACGTTGAATATGTTACTTAGATGTATACTATCGGGATATCAATTAGAACACATTCGTTGCAATTTCATAAAGATATTCAAAATGTTTACCTAAAAATTATGGTAGGCACTGGAGAGGTGTTAAATAGTCTTCACCTATTTTAATAGGTCTCGACCAGGTTCCAAGGTCGAACCTCCCAAGCTCAACAGTAAGAGAAAAAATTTCTTAAACGATTAAATGTAAGTGAAGACCATTATTTACACAGCCTCAGAGTAGTGTAATAACTCTAAAATTTCAATGAAAATATAAAAATGTAAAAATCATACGGAATACAAGATTCCACTGTGTTGAATTGTTTGGGCCCTAACAATATACAACATGGCTTGATTGATTCAACACAACAGAACAAAAAAAATAAAATTATAAATTTCATGATTACAACTCAATTATTTAACAACTATTAAATAATAATAATAATAAAAAGAAACACTATCAAATTACATTCTATTAATATGAGAATATCCTACCTCAGCTACTAAACAACCAACCGTTCAATGGATGGTTAATTAAGATATTAATGGAATATCACGCATATTATGGTTTAAATCAGGTTTATAACTCGGGTAATAACACACATATTAACGCATATTAATATCACGCATATTAACACATATTAACGCATATTAATATCACTCATATTAACCCATATTAATGGAATATAACTCGGGTAATTATGTTACCTATGTATAGGCATATTATTGTTTAACTCAGGTTTATGGTATACTTACGAAGTATGGCGAGATGTCGTCCAACGATCCATTATCGCTGCTTTAATGCCACGGGTGTCGTATCTGTGTGATTGCCAGCTATTATCTCAAGATACAGGTGCTTTCATGAGAAACCACTCTCAACAGATGTGCTCAACAGGTTTACGATTCAAACCCAGCCCTTGTTTGCAAATTTGGTATCGAGTATCATCCAGCCTCATCTGGTCTTTTGGTCCTATAAAACTGGGAAGTCATGAGTTCAAAACCCATGTTGTCATTATTCCAGACACTACCTGGTTGAGCCCGAGCCTGGTATGTTTCACGCAAAGTCATTGCGATGATTTAATGCAAAAGCCTGAGCCTGAACCCGTTTGATTGTATTTAAGGTATCTTCCATCAAAATTTGAAACGAGTTAAAATGGTGAAGAGTACCGACTCGGTAAAATCGGTTTTCTGGAGTGACCTCATAGAAAAGAAACAGGTATTGAACATCGCACCTCCAGAAGGGCTTTTCTCGTCTATTAAAGTCAATGTTGACCTCGCCAATTCAGTAAAGAAACAATCAAGCTTTGATGGAAGACCTTTCTCGGAGACCCGGAATTGCTTCAACAAAAAAAAATGGTTGGTAGATTATTTAGGAGACGTCGGCTCTAGGCTAAGGAATGGTGGTTGAAAAGAAGATGGGATTTCTGATATGATAAATTCCCTGGCTTCTTGTTTCCAAAAAGGCTCGGACAACCAGAATCTTATGGAAAGCTTGGCATTTCATGTCGATTTGCCCTCTGTTTCTCTCAGAAAAGCCAGCTGGAGTGGAGTGCCAAAGAAATGTTCAAATCGCTGGATTTTCATTCAAAGGAAAGGAAGATTGCGCCTCAGCTGGCCGCAAATATTGGCCTACTCGTAGATTATTTGGCCAAAGCTTAAAGGAACATATCCAAAGATCCCAGACTATTTGTAAATATGAGATATTAATTAATTTTTGAAAGCGTTTTGGGATGTAATAAAAATTTATTGTTAGACATCTGTAAACTGAATCCTTCTCTTGGATTAAGGGTTTTAATTTTGAAAAGAAAGTTTGTCTGCATTTTCCTTCTCCCTTGTTTCTATATCTATTTTAGGAAAATCTGTCCTCGCCTGACATTATCTTTTAGAATGCTGGAAAATCAAGCAGATCTCTGCCATTTTTTTTTGCTTTCAAGATTCTCACTATTTTCATACATCTCCTTACATCACAAACAAACAGCTGGTCGAAATTGGATTGGCAAGGTATTCATACAGTGTATAGCCACTAGTCTTCGAATGGTGAAATTAAAACCAACTAAATTACAAGCCTCAAAGAAATTTTCTGCTTTCAACGTAATCATTTCCAATTCCACTAAACTCAGCAAACCTCTATATCAGAAATCCAGTTGATGCTACACCGTTATAAACGATTAGACCAAGCTGGAAGCAGACTATGACTAGGGTTTTAATAATTTACTAGGAATCGTACAAATTTACTAATTTGAGGTTCGAGGATTAACGCTCTGATACCAAATGTAAACACCAAATAAAAACATACTTAAAACAGTAAAAGTGATTTTAACCTGAACCTATAATTATTTTTGCTGATATCTGACAGAACTGTTGAGGGTACCTACCTGTGCCCTTGCGGTTGATGATGCCTCCAGCTCGCTGCTTTGGTTACCAAAAGACCGAATCCACCTAGCCAAATGCTTTGGTTACCAAAAGACCGAATCCACCTAGCCAAATTGAGCAGAAGCTGGCTGCTCAATCCAGCAAGCTTCTTAGTAGAAACCGACCGTTCTCCCATGCCCAGAACCTCAGAACAACTCAAGCTCTTCCTATGGATGATTTCTGTAGATGATGTTCCTCCTCCTTCAGATTTTCTTCCCTCCATTCTTTACCTTCCTTTCCCCCGATCCCCCGTAACATTGTGCTCGGTGGTTTTTATCAAGTTTCTTGGGGGTGGCTGCTCTTCCATCAGCAACCCACTGCTTAATCTTTGGGTGACACCTTCCATGTCCCGTCTCCTCTATCACACTGTTATGGTCACGCATATATAAGTATTTCATTTATAATTTAATTAAGTATATTTATTTATGATTTATTAAAGTACTTTTAATATTAAGATTATAAAATTATATTAATTTCTTATATATATATATATATAGATTTTAAATCATTTTATTAAGTAATATAATTTATTTTTATTAATAGATAGGTCGTTACATTTTGTAATTTTTTAGATTTTTAGTCTAAATTAAGATAAATTGAGTTGGCTACCCTCATATTAATAGCGGAGTCAATTTTCTCTTTGGATCATTGTTACACATGGATTATTACACTTTTTTAGTGATCTTTCTCTCTAGTTGGCAATAAATAGCTAGTTGAGCAATTTTCATGGGTGGATTATGTGATGTGATCTGATCTCTTTTCATGGATGCTTATGGTGGATCTTGGATGTCGTTAAGTTAATTTGTTTGTTTTATCTAGGTTTAATGTTCCATGGGAAGTGTTGCCTCAAAATCTAGTAGGTCTTCTGAGGGGAGCTCAAAAGACGAGCTAGACGAAAGGACAACAATGAGGTGGAGGTCCACTTTCACCACAACACACCACCTCTACTCTTTAGTGGATTCTCACCATAAGGGAGGCTTCCCGATTTAGGTCACCTAGAGGATATTCTTGGTATAGGGTTCAATGGTGACAATTGAATAGGCTCAAATGGGGTACTTGGACTAAGAATAAGGCTCAATTTTATGTAATAAGGAGAAGCATACCCTCAAAGGAGCCTATAGAGAAAATTAGAATAGGCGTGCCCAAGATACTCAGACTAAGGACAAGGCTCAATCTTACTAGAAAAGGAATAGTGTACCTTAGGAGTAGCCTACAAAAGGCTCAAAGAGAACACTCCAACTAAGAACAAGGCCCAAACCAATGAAACAAGGAATGGCATGCTCTCCAAGGGACCTATCAAAAGTACTTATGGCCTAGGGTTTAAGGGATCAACAATGATCATGGCTTACAAAGGCACATAAAACCAAGAAAAGGCTTATGAAAATTGATATGATCAACAAATGGAGCCAAACGCCTTCAAATGACCTTAAGTTGAAGCCTTACTGCGTAATTAGGGTTTCTCTAGCCCTAGAATTGCCTAGGGTTGATGACATCAACCCTAAGGAATCAACTTCAACCATGCAAATCACTATATTTTGATTGTTGAAATTATAGCAAGGAATGACTTCTTTGACTTGTGCCTTAGTCAAAGATGCTAATTTGAATTCCGTCTCATAGATACTTGAGTTAGTTGTCAATTAACATGTGTCATGTGGCCTATCAGTAGTTTATTGTTAGTTAATTCGAGTTAGATGGCTTTCAGTAAGTTGTGGACCAGTTGATGGCTAAAATTAGCTAACTAGTGGAGTTATCTCTAGTGTCCATCAGTTAATTGATCTCTAGTTCTAGAATAGAGATAGACTTGAGTTTAGTTGAGTAGTTGACTTTCTGTTAACTCAACTTACTCTCAGTTAACTGTAGCAGCTACTAAAATTAGGTCTAGTAGGTCATGCAATTTGAATTGCCTATTAAGATTGGATGAAGGCACAAATCTAATTATTTATTGTACATAGGTTTTTGTGTGCAGAGTTTGAGAAGTAAGCAAAGAAATTATCTTGGGAATTGCTCAAGGAAATAGGAGAAATTCCTATTTTTTTAGGGGCAGATTTGCGCTAGGAAATAGGAGCTCCTAGCAGGCTTTATTTGCCTAAGTGTTGGGCAAGTCTTGAGATAGAGTTGATTAGTATTGTAGGGAGCTTCAGGCTTGAAGTAGTTCCATGTAATAGATGAGATTGCTCAATTGATTTAATAGATCATTTTGACAAGGATCTGATTTATGATACTGATGATGATGCTAACAATGACCTTGTCCTCCCTTGCACTTCATATAATCAGGAATATATGATTGTTGATGTATTTGAGCCATCCTTAGATCTTCCTATTGTTGTCCCTCAATCACATTCAAGTTGCATAAATTTTGAACATGATGAGCCAACATTGGTTGACCTTTTTCAATTTTGTGATGAGAAACCTAGTTGTTGAGATCTTGTCTACCAACCATTTTCTTCATTATACCGCTCGTAGCATGTCCCCAAAGATATCAATGAGAGTTGTATGCTTGAGATAGCTATTGGACAAGAGACCTTGAAATTGATCATGAATTACTACATATTTAGGTTGTAGAAAAGGATTAGCAGGAGTGACAAAATTTTGGATTCCCCTTTTTCATCCCCTACCCCATCTCATGGTAGCGAAACTAATCCGTGGATATTTTATTTTCCCACCTCCCACCTGTATGATTCAATATGTGAGTGCTATGATATAGATGATTGTGATGTTTTCATGTTCTATCTCATGATTACTCTAAGGGTAAGAGGTGTGATATAGATCTAATGATATGTTTGCTACATTGATTATATGATTATATTTAGTTGATGTGACATGTGCTAGAATTGACTCTAATGTAGGTAGTTGCATTGCGTCTTGTCTAAGAATTCCAAATATTGCATTTTCATGTTGCTTTTCTTTATAAATTAATTTGCATCTATATAGATTTATATTCTCTGTCTGGATTTTTATCATCATGTAAAACAAGGGTGATAACCTAAACTTATTACACATGCTCCCAAACAAGTTGACTTGGATGTGCAGGTTATAGGTCCGCAAGCCCAAGGATTGTTGGAGTTCTCATGAGCTCCTCGTTGAAGCATATGGATCATGCACTCTATAGTGAGTTCATGTCCCCAAGTTGGAGGTAGATGTTTTCTACCGAGATGGGTAGCCCCATAGGAGAAAACTTTTCTCCTACATTATCCAGCCAACCAACAACCCCTAATAGCCACTATTTGACAATCATATGCCACATGGCTTCACCATATACACCAGCCACATGCCTTTCTCCATTTGGCATTACCACTTGGACGAAGGTGAGCTACTATCCAAAAACTACTTTGACCATTTTGCAATCAAGTGCTTATACTTGTTTGTTTTAGGCATTTAGTATTGATAAAGGCTTGATATGGAAGATTGATTGATCTTGACTATAAATCTATTCTCTCACCTTACTACAGGGTTTAATCTTTAGCCCTAGTCCAATGGGACCTCCCTTGAGGCCTTATGGTTATAGGATGGGCACTACTTTGGAGACTCAGATAGAGATAGCGTGTTCATTATCCCTTACACCATACTTGACACTTTCCATCACACATTACAAGCCCCATATCTCACCTCCATTATTCAGGTCTAACTTGTCATTGGTTCATTAGGATTTGGCACCCACATGTCCACACTCCTTGAGTAGGACCAAAATACTATTGCCTTGGAGGTTGATGCAACTAAAAGAATGAAAAGGCATAACATGGCCACAATAAAACAAAAGAAGAAAATAAAAATGCAAAAGATGGTCAGGACATAAGTTAGCACATGGGAAAAACCCTAGCATGATCTCTACCCTTTTCATTAGCCATCACCTGGTTCCTAAGCACATGATGCTCCTTTACATCAAAAGGAACTCTTGCATGTCCCAACCCTGATGATCAATGAAATTTCTCATCTTAAGGGTTGATATAAATGCTACATCATAAAGAGCAAGCTCTAACCCTTGAGCTATGCGTTGTAAGATAAAACATTATCAAGAAGTCAAAGGCACACTAGAGGGGTGGAAAAGGTAGGCTGAGTAGGATAACTCAGGCCTCCACGATTGGCCCCTCCTTACATTCATACACTCAAGATGTGGACTACCCATCAACTGGTCGCCTTGACCATGGCACTTAGCCATAAAACCTTTTCCCCTCCATTATCATATATTTACACTAATGCCTATGGATTGAGGGGTTGTCCTTGTAACTATCACTTCCCCTTGAGGGTTTGAAGCACCTAATAGGGTTGACCATTATCCACCTCTATCAAGGTGGGGAACACCTTTAGGGGACTTGGTCTAGTTAGATATCTGTAGGTGATCCTTGTTTGAAGTATTAATATGCACTTAACATTCAAGTTTGGTCCACATAGATCCATATATGATCTTAGTTTGTGATGGATGGTTGCTTTTACTTGAGTTCATGGTGTTTTTTTCAAGTGGTCCACAATAGCCAAGGGCTTGAGGGTACCCACACCACAGGTACCCTAGGCCTCTTCAAAGAGACAAATGGCTTAGCAGATGCAGCGTTAAGAGAGTTAAGCCTCTTGATGACATGAGCATATGTTGCATGCCCCAAATCATCCTCAAGATCTAGGATGTTGGTCTACTTTGAATTAGCATAAAAGATTATTCATTATGACACCATTAGACTCAACATGCCCCCAGGATGACCTTAACACAACCTAATGAGTAAGACTTTATTCAAAGCCCAAATGAGGATGGTTTCTCATTAAGAGGTTTGGGAGGGATTGTTGCACTTGGAGAAGCCCTAATGCTCCTGAGAGGAGGCCTTGTTTTGATAGTTGGATACCCATGGAGTTGACATGATGGAACCCCAGCTAGACTTGGGACCCAAGAGGAGGGTTTGAGGTGGATTTGAGGGACCTTCTTAAAATTTTGGATGATTCTAGCATCATAATGCTTTTTCAAACCTCACTTGGCATTTGGAGATCTAAAAGGGCGTGATGTTAGCTTTTCTAGAGGTTGTGACTCACACGTGTGGGAAATCATGGTTTATTATGTCACTTGGCTTGTGAGGTGGCTTGTAACAGAAGGTTATCTTATGGCAAACTTGTTTTAGGGGCTTCATTAGTCAAAAATTAGTTAAGGTAGACATCATATAAATAGAGGTCACCTCATTTGTCTTTTCATCATCACTTGTGGATCAATTCAGTCTCTCTAAAAGATTTCGACTTTGCTGAAATAGACTTGTATCTTGTGGAGATGTGATCTTTTGTGGGGTATTTTCTTGTGGAGACATTCTCTTGCTTTGGAAACATCATTTTGGGATAATAAAACATTGGTTCGTGCATTTTCTTGTAAGTATTCTATATTTTTGAATATCTTTATGGATATTGCATGGAGTGGTTATTGTTAGGATTTCTATGTGTTAGTTTTTATTGAATATTTTTCTATGAGATATTGGCAAAGTATTGTATACATTACCATTAAGAATGTATAATAATCCCTTGAGTGATCCTTCAAGTTAAGCTCTCCTCAATGATTTTATCCCCTCATAAAATGATAGCTAAGGTTTTGAAAACTAGGGTTTCTCAATATCCCTCACTCCATTCTAGGGTTTGACTTTTCCATAAGTAGATCTCCCTCTAGACTCCACATCACTGAAGAGTGAGCATTGGTCTTTCCACATAGGTGATCACACCATCAAAACCTCCTTAAACATAATTTTTGTCCCTCCCTAAATTTTTGGCCCTTTAAGGCAAACCACTAGGCTAGGGTTAGTCTCCAATTCAACTAGGGAAAGTGTGTTTTTATTTAAAAATGGTTCTACATGTGGTTTGTAACTGATTGCCTCAAAACCACCCCCTTTCCACTGTGAATTTTTCCATTTTTGGGTTGACGTCACAAGCCCTAAGCAATTTTGTTGTGAGGTAAACCCTAATCTAGCCTTAGACTTCAACATGGGGCTTTTTGAAGACTTGTTGTCCCAAATATTGATCATATTCATCTTGTCAAGCCTTTTCTTGGCCTTGTGCACCTTAGTAACCCTATTATCATTGCTTATTCACTAAACACTATCTCATTTGTGCCCTAGATAGGTCTTTCGAGTACACACTTTGCCTTGTCCTTGCGAGTTTGAGCCTTGTCCTTGCGAGTTTGAGCCTTTTCCTTAAGCTAAGTGTCTTTCCTTAGACTATCCTTGTCACCTCTGAGTCCTATGCTTTGAATATCCATTAGGTGACTTATATAGGGAAGCCTCCCTTGTGGTGAAAATCCACTAAAGAGCAAGAGGTGTTGATTGTGATGATAGTGGGCCTCCACCTCATAGTGTTGTCCCTTGGTCTAGCCTTTGTATTGTGAGGCCTCTCACAAGACCTGCTAGATTTTGAGGCAACAAGAAGTATGTTCTTGTGCTTCATTGCTAAGCCCTTCCTCCAAGTATATGAGGAATATAGAAAGGTTTTTCTTTTCCTTAATCATCAAAAATTTGAGAACCTAAATTGAAAACCTTAGGGTAAATTACTTTATTTTCCATAGCTTTGTTTAGATTTAGAATCACTCCAAAATAAACCCTAGAACAGTTTGTATCATAGACTTCATTTGCCAGAGATTGATTAGGCACTAGTCTTTATGATTTGTGACATTATTTTAAAATCCTAAATTCATTTTTTTTTATGGTAAATTAGTGCTAATACTACAAAATCCTTTTTTTAGCATTCAATGACTTGTTAATGTATGCCCTAGGGTTATGTTTTGTTTAAAAGTGCATTAGAGAAGCTAATCTAAAGTTTTTCATGCTATTTTGGCCATTTTCTAGGGTTGACATTATCTTTATTTGTTGTTATATTCTATATTAACCATCAAAGATTGTGGTAATTTTGTCTTTAGTTTACTCTTAAATTTAACTATCATTCCATACAATTTCAACGACTAAAGTTTCTGCTATTATAAACTTTGTTGCACTCAAATTTGTTGCTCTAAAACCTTAGTTTATAGCAGCCTTGAGTTTTTCTTGATTTGGTGTATTTGAGTAACCTATTTGAGACTTGTTGACCACTACGTGTCAACTTTCCATAGCAGTACCCCCCCTTTTTTCGCAAAAGGGATAGCGCTTGATTGACGTGTCCGTGCGATTCGACAGTCATCGTCGACTTGATCATATTATGATTGTAAACCCAGTCTGCATGTGTGAATTGTAAATAATCTTAGCAGAGCTGAGTCATGTATGTAAATTGCCTAGGTGGACCTAATGTTTTAGTGATAATCTACGTTCCGGAAGGTTTCTTGTCTCACCGATCCATGATCGGTAGAGTTTTCCTTCAGCCTAACCCCAAAGCTGGAATGAATTTTGTCATTAAAATCTTAGGAGAAGCCTAGTGCGTTGATCTGCTAGATTATAGTTGTGTCGCAGAACTAGGTGGTCTATGAGGGTCTATGTCAAATGGGTTGTCCCCCTTGAGATGTAAAATTGTAAAAGTTATGATGTAAAGTGTCTTGAGGGTTAGAAAATGCTTTAATCCCCTCATAAGTCCTAAGTCCTAGGTTCTAGGTGATTTTTCCAAAGGCTAAGTTCGAGGATCCAAAAATAAAAATTAAAAAATTAAGAAAATTAAAAATCAAATAATAGATAAAAATAATAATAAAGTTAAAAATAATAAAAAAGAAAAAAAATAAATAAAAAAAATAATAAAAAAATTAAAAATAAATAAAATGAAATAAAAATAAAAAATAAAACAATAATAAGTCAATTCTTGAGTAAAAAAGCAAAATTTAAATTTTTAATATATTAAAAGCATTAAAAAATTCGACGAGAGATTAAAAGAAATCTTGATCCTCATCGACAGTCGAGATCATTTTGACATGGATCACTCGAACTAGCCATTGGGAATTTTTCCTTTAAATAGGATGCTAGGGGTCATTTGAGATCAGATTTTGATCCGAGAGTCTGGTGCTAAAGAAAGCTCTCTTGTAGTCATTTTTTGTGCAATAAAGAAAGACTTTGGGGTTAAAAATCTTGTTGGTGTTACTCTTCTGGAAATGTTGTAAGATTGTTTTATTTTTCTGCATAATTTTATTTTCAGCCATTAAGGATAGCTTAATGAAGAATGATCTAGCCACAGGTATCTTGTCTGATATTTGGGGTTTGAATGATAGTTTAGATTCTGAAATATAGTGCCAGGTATCTCCATTTGATCTGGGTTTCACTATTGTTTTCTCCCTCTATGTTAATGGTTGATTTTAGGCTGTGCAGGAAATTTATTTATTTATTTATTATTTTATTTTATTTTATTTTTCAGATTACCGAGCTTTAGGGGAAGTTCTCGGCTAAACCAGCCAATTCCCGGATTGTGTTTTCTGAAAGAGCCCAGCCAGTTCTTGATCCCGGGCTTATCATTTGAAATTTTTATGAATGCATGCAGGGTTTTCTGAAGTATCTCACCTTAAATTTAAATTGTGATAAATATTACTGTGATTATTAACAAATCTGGTTGCTTAAAAGTCAAAAATCTGTAAATACTGTAATTATTTCGCTGATTTAGGGTTTTCAGTTTTGTTTCCTGCACATATTATTTTTGGGTGTTTTGTTTTTTGCCATTGCAGGTTGCATGTACAAATCTTGAAAATTTTCGGGGTTTTCATTAGACAAATCCGAATGCAGGCCAAATTTAAAATTTACTAGAGAATTTGCAAGTTTTTCTGAAAAATTTTGAGGGTTTGATCCGCTATCTGATGTTGTTCAGGGATTTATTGTACTATAGAAGCATTTTTGAATTGTTTTTTAGGGCAAACTGCGCAGCCCTAATCAGCGGCTCCAAATCTGCGTTCTGTTTTGTATATTTCTGCAACCATCCACTTCTCTCAACGTTTCTCCTCTTTTCTCTTGCGTATTCCTCACGCAGCTCCTATTCGACTGCTCCATCTGCTCTCCACGTCCTCAGATCCACAGTTGTATTCATTTTTTCTTTTGTCTGCAGCTTGCTCACCAGCGTTTTTGATCTGCTCTTCATCTCGCTGCTAGTCTACGCAGCTCTCTCACATCACATTCTACTGTTGCCTTTCCCTCAAAACTCCATGCATCCTTCAGTACCCATCGAACCAACGTCATCGATTTGCCTTCAACTTGCAAAACCTCCAGCGTTTCCAACCTGCATCGCTCCTCAATGCTGCCATACATCTACCCGTCCTCTACGTGCGTTTTCTCATCATTTTGCTGCCATACGAGCCCCTTCCCACGTGGTCCGTACGCTTCTAAAATCTGCAAAAAAAACAAAAAAATCCGCAGCCTTCGTGCTGCCCATCTCCTCCATAACTCTGCTTTCCTCACTTCGTGCCTTTGCTGCCGTCAAGAACCTGCACCTGCCCAGCGTAACCAAACATTCGATATTTTTAATTTTATTACGATTTCTTCAATTTTCATGGTTAGAGTTAATTTTATTTCAGTGTAATTTTTTTTTGATTTCATATCTATAATGCTTTTCCTATTTAGCTTAGGTTAGTTTGTAGAAATTTCAATGTTGGTTTAGTTTTAGGCTTTAGATTGTATTTGATTTAAATTCAAGCTTAGATCATTTTTAGACTTATTTAATAATAAAAAATGATAAGAATCATAAATCATAAAAAAATATATAAAAATATAAATCATAAATCGTTTAAACTAATGGTTCTTTTCATTTTTAGATTCGGCTAGAATAGATCTGTTTAAATTTTTAAAATATAAAAAAATATAAAGTTAAAATAAAAAATTTTCTTTAGTTTTTTATTATTTCAGAACTAAATTTTAGATTTAGATTAGTTAACATATTTGAATTTTTTTTAGTTCTAGCTGCTTTCCTTTTTTTTTTTTTTTTGTAAGCTTCAGTTTAGCGTAATAAATTTAACTTCATTTTAATTTTGCATAGTTTAGTTATTTAAATAATAATATAAATTTCATAAAGTAAACAGTCCTTTATTTTGGTTGTCTTTAGATTAGATTATTCTATTTAGGATTTTATTTTATTCTATTTTGATTTTCTTAAAATAAATATAAAAAATAATAAAAAAGGGAGCAAAAAATGCCCTTTAGTTTCTTTTGATTAGGTGTTAGAATTAATTTTTAAAATTTTGATATAAAAATAAATAATTAAGTTTCATTTTAGTTTTATTAATATTGTTAATAATGTATTAGCATATTATATTAGTATTTTACTTTAGGTTAGTAATTTAATTACAGTTCATCATAAAAAAATATAAAAAATATAAAAATTTTGAATTATTTTTGTGTCGCTTTTATCTTAGCATATTTTGTCACGTTTCCAAATTTTGGTATATTTCGCTAAGGCTAATAAATTTTTGATGTGGGATTAAAGTTTATCATTTTTATGTGGTTAAACATGCTTAAATGATCATCTGAAGATTAGCTATATGAAAGTGATAACTGGTTGGCATTTGAAATTTACGTGGTTATTTAAAGCATTTAATCTTTCATATTTTAGTTGTTGGAATATCGTTAAGCCATTGAGCATTTATCGTTTGTCTCACACTCAAACAAAAGTAACCTTTGTTTGAGTTATTTGATGGTAAATGATTGTTAATGAGCTTATATTTCTGCAAGCATTTGATAAATAATCATTCAGTCATTAACTCCATAAGGCACTAGTCTATTAACTTAATAAAATCAAATAAGTGCTTGTTTTTCCTCGTGCCTCCCAACCGAACTGGTCCACAGTTGGTCATCCATTGTCCCATAGGGTCTACCCCCTTAGCCGCGGGAGACAGGCTTAAACGGAGAGATCAGGGATCAGGGTGACAGCCCCCGGTCTGAGCGTTGTCGTGACAATCTATGCGACAACAAGACTCTTTAGGCTAGCCCTAGCCTTTAGATTGACTCATATGCCCTTTTGAACAGAAATATTGAACTTACAACTTCGTCCACTGCAAACCCTAGTTTCTCATACCCTTATACAAATTGAATTTTTTTGTAGGATCCTTAGAGGGCACTTAACTTAAGATCCTTGGATTACTTGATCCCTAAGCCCTACCAAGGAAGCCTCCCTTGTGTTGGATTGTGTCTTTAACTAAAGAGAGGGGAATGTTGGAAAATGTAACTATGTTTGGTCTTCAATAATGTACTTGAGTCATTATGTAATGTACTTGTCAAAAGAATAAAGAAAATAATTATTATTATTATTATTTTGACTTATTAAAGCATGGGTTTCATGCTTGGGTCACCATGTTTTAGGTCAAAGTCCCCATTGAAGACTTCTAGGATTTATTCTGAGTCTATAGAATTATTGTACATTTTTTTTTCTCTACAAAGGCTAATTCTATTAACTGAAAGTAAAATATTTTTACAAGGAGTTGAGGCCTCAGATAAAATTACCCAAGAGCACTCAACCCAGCAAAACTGCCCCAGTATAGGGAGAACCTGGGAGAACCAGTTTAAGAGAACTTGAGAACAGAAGTGGAAACTAGAGATAGACCAGCATGACATAAGAAGGGACTCGAAAGCAAAACAGAGATATTCCATAGCTACCCAGAGATCTTTGGTATGCCACCGTCCGATAGGCATAACAACACCATCTGTCTATAGATGCTGAACCAGAGCTGCCTTCAAAATTGCCTGAAGTTGATCATATGAAACACCAACAAGGCCAAAAAGAGTGGGCAGGCCCAGGTGGCTTTATTCCGCCATGTCCTCACTTGGTAGCTCCTCCCCTAGCTGACACGTCATGCCCATTCGCATGCCATTGTTCCTTGCTTTCTCGCCCTCCGTCAACGCCCTAGAGAGATCAGTGGCATTGAAGTTACCTTCCCCTTCCATTGGGACAATGGCATCAGGAGGCAGAGTGGCGAGAGGAGCAACTTCCCTATCTAGCATTTTCCCTGTGCGATTCTCCGGGCTTCCCTCTATCGAAATCAGCTCACTGCTCTGAGAAGGCTCGGACGCAACACGAATCACAGGTTGAGGCTGGTTTTCTTCTTCAGAGAGGATAATAGTAATATGAGCGGTGATCATTGGCCTGTTGAGGTTACTTTGAAACTTAAAGTGAGTGGTCTGGAATGCACTATTCGGAGTCTGCCTGCGAGCAGGGCTTAGTGGAGGCGAATCACCCGAAGAGGGGATATTAACGGGATGCAGTTCAGGGTCCCCAGAACCGCTAGCCATTGTACGTCTTTGGCTACCACGGCGCGCCCCAGAGCCACTCCTCATACTCTGTCGAACCATGATGAGATGAAGAAGGGGAGGCACAGTAAGACCAGGGGCAGGGCAAGAAGACAGCTCAGGGAACCACTTCAATCATTCACAACAGGCCTTAGAGAACGAAAAGGGCAGCATAAATCGATCCTTCAGGCAAATAGAGATCTCAGCATAATAAGACCTCAGACCAGAGGGCGGGGAGCAGGAAGGAAGCTTGCCTCTGTTATCGAAGACTCACTTTCCGCCAAGACCCACAGCAAGCCGGAGCCTGGAGCATGAAGGCTGAGCATAAGTTATGGTGAGGATGAACCAAAGCGCCATCAATTTAACGACCACTGCTTCTCCTTGGACGACGCGAGCCATTAATACACAGATCCTACCAAATCCACCTCTCTTAAGGTTATCTGTCTTGCGTCGGACGAAATCCTGGGATGCCACGCTGATCTGCAGCTGGCAGTACCTTGTCTATCCTTTAATCATTAAGGGCATTAGAGATCATTAATGTCGCCCGCATCCGGGTGAATTATTGTACATTTAAAGAGACCCTTCTTGGGCTTTTGAATCATGTAAAAAGGTTAAGTATTGAGTCAAATATGAATTATGTAACCTGAACACCATGTCGCCCTAAGGACCCATTCGACCCCATAAGAAGCCTATAAAAGGAAGGACATCGAATTCATTTGGAGCATCACTTCTCATTCTCTCTCTACTAGGTAGAAGTGCAAAGTAGGAAGTCGTGAAAGTCTGTTTTCGGGAACGAAGTGAATGAGATTTTGGATGTCTAAGGAGAAGAGAAAAATCGAAATTTTGGTGGTGGTCTCACTCTGTTTCGTGCTCTAAATTGAGAGATTGAAGTCTTCCAAATTGGACTACTGCCAGAAGTTGTTAGCTACTGCATGTTATTGCATAGTCGAAGCTACTAGGAAGAGGTCAATCTTCTGGAGGTTGACTAGGTGTAGAGGGAGGGTCGAGTCTTGGTCTAGGTTGAAGAGTCTCAAAGAATACTATTGAAAGAAAGAATTAATTTCACTTGGTTTTCCCCTCGAGGGGGGTTTTGCCCTTGGCATGTGCCTACATTCTATGTTCATTGTTTTATGTGTTGCTGCTTTTGGTAATTACTTGATGAACTAAAGAAAGAAGATA
>APFE030577839.1:11443-37479 GCA_000404065.3 Pinus taeda
CTCAAGCATAAACCTAACTACTTAACTAAACTACTCCTACTCCTATTCTAATTTTACACAAAAATTTGACTAGGTGAAATGATATTTCCAATGAAGCCACTTTCTCATTTTTACTCCTATATGTATGTAGCTTTCCAACGTTGGTGTTGAGAACGGAATTTTCTTTGGGATGTTAACGTTGGACACGAAATAAGAATGCATAATCCCAGTTGGAATTTTGTCCGAAATTCCTTTCTCGCAAAATCTTCCTTCCAACTGAGTATCTATTGGATCATAAAAGTAAAGATGAATTTTTGTTGTATCTTGATGATCTTGTAATGAAGGAAGTTCTGTACTTCCTTGACATAGCTTAGCTTTCCGCAATGGAAGCTCGTCTTTTGGGTGCTCTTTGATAAGGTTTTGGTTATACCAAAATAATCTATCAAAACACTGAAAATTTAAAACGCAATCTGATTTTGTACAAGGTGAGTATAAGTGGGAATAATAATAAAAAAAGTTTTTTGTACAAATAAAATTACAGTACAACTGGGATAAGTTTGTAAAATTTTGTTGTTCACAAGAACTGGCCAGGTCATGTGAAACAGAAGATAGACTATGATTATGAATGGGCATGGGGGTATCTTCAAGGTATGAGTCATAGATTGGGAGATTGTCTTGGTCAGCAAAATCAGGTGAATGATCTTTGGCCTCAAAATGAGGATTAAATGGTATGTTTTCTGAATTAGAGTATCTCTCATTTTTAGGGTTTTGATGAGTTACTTGAGATAAATCAATAACATCGTTGTTGGCAAAGTAACCATCATGACAGATTTTACCAGTTTCCCTAGATTCTTCCTTTTGGTTATATAATTTTAGACAAGGAAATTCAAGTGTTTCTTGCTTGGAAACAATCGAGGGATGTTTTATAGCTATCTCTTTATCTTGAAAATCTAATGATGACTTATTTGACTTATCCTCTATGTTTTTTGAAATATCTTTAACGTTGAGAGGGGAAAAGTTATCATCATTAAAAACATCAGGGTAAAGAGAGAAGTGTGATTCTGAAGCAACGTTTTTAATATTATCATCATAGAAACATATCCGTTCATCAGATTCAATATAGACATCGGGTTTCAGATCATACCTTTGTGTGTTAATACTTCCTGAAAGAAAAATAGTTTGTTGTTCTGACCTTGGTGTCTACATCTGTTGATTTGCAACGATGTCATCTGACTTCGTATCAAAGTCATCTGCTGGTTCCAAGGCAGGTTTCCCTCCATCGTCTTCGCTTTTGTCTTCCTGTATTAGAGTATGGATAACTCCTAGGCTCTGAGGGCTTCTTTCATTATGAGCGATTTGCATGCTGAAATTGGAATTTTCGTTCATTAGAAAGAAAAGAGACAAAACTTGGACTAATTTCTGCCTGATCAGATATAGGAGGCAGGGAAGGTCCAGCATAATCTGGAGATTCTTCATCTATGAGCTCAGTCTTTGTATCATATTTTAGACAATCCAAATGAAATAACATATTAAAATCTCTAATAGATTCATCGTTTTCTCTGAGATGGTCAATTTCATTGTATACCTTGTCATAGTCATAATAATCAAATTCAAGAATAAAAATCTTGGTGAATTGATCCCAGCTGTGGATCGATGCAACTGGGAGGTTTTTGCACCATTTTTTAGCTTCCTCCGTGAGTGTAAGAGTAAAAATCCTACATAGAACGCCTTCATCAATTCTTGGAATATCATAACTCGAAACTCTTTGAATAAATTGAAGGGCATGGTTAAAAGCAAAAGAGTTACCCTTACTATTGAATTTTACCTGAGACAAGAGTCTTACCACTTCAAGTGGAGTGTTGGAAGAGGTAGGAACATGGATGCAGCTCCAAATGGGAAGTCTGTGAGTGGCCATCTAGATTCAAATATTATGATTTGAGGATCATTCCAATAGACACAATGTTCAGGCCCTCCTTCTAGCGCCAAATATGTTGAAGCCCCGAAAATCGGGTCGACAACAAGGGGGATACCCACCCGGTCCGAACCTTGGTTGGCAGCTCCTTATCCGTTTGGTATAGCGGGTCCAACTGGGGATAACGGGACCAGTTTCCCGATCGTGGGTGTGTGTGTATGTATATAGAGTTGAACTCTGATGATCTGAGAGTATTTTAAAGCTAATCTAAATCAGATTCTTTAACTTTATTCTATGCTACTGTATCTAATGAGGAACAACAAATCAAATCTATTCTAACCCGGGATTATATGTAGTCAATTACGCGATCTAAAAATATTTCGAATAATAACTGGTAATAAAGATCATTCAGCTATCATAAGAAAAGAAACCATTTGAGATGAACTACTTTGCATAAGAAGTTAGGCAAAACAGTTGTGAACAGCATATCACATAATAAGCCATCCATATGTCACACCTCAACCATATGACTCCATCGTACAAAAGTGCCAAATGATAACCCATATGTTCAAAAAGTAACACATAAGTGACTGAAACTGTAAATTACTTAAAGAGTATAAGCAGCCATTTGCCAAGAGATAAAAGTACCATTAATGACTAGTTCTACCCATAAGCCTCAAGCAAAACAATCTATTTCTACTTGTTCTAAAAATTTACTAAGAGTACAAAAGTGCAACATCAGTAGCAGATATAAAAAATGCAAGTAAAGATAAATTCTGATCCATCTATTCATCAAAACCTCCTCTGAGGGTGCATAATTGCATGTTCTAAGGATAAGTTTTTGACAAATCTACGGACCCTTATCTAAATGCATGAGAAGGGTTTAAATACTACTTCCTAAATCTAATAATAGTGTTTTTACAAAATTGTAGGATACAACTCTCAAACGACCGCCCTTTTTCTAATCTAAACAAAAAGAAACAACAAAGTACTAAAAATAAGTTATCTCTGGATCTGGTCTTTGAAATTGCAGGTGTTCAGCATGGATCTGAGAAGAGTCGGTTGGCCGACTTCTGCGCTGAGCTGGGCTACGAAAACAGAAACTTTGAGAGCTGGCACCACTTTCTCTGCTGAGTTTGTGATGCATTTCACATTCATCCATTGACTGTGTGGCTTAACTAAGTATGCCCAATAGCACTCCCAATTCAACCTGTTCAAAGCTTGTATTGCCTTACCCTTTTCCTGCGCTTTCTCTTTCCATTCTGTCTCTATTTGTGACTTGTTTGGTAAGTATCCCGGGGCGGTTTCTGTGATTAGGTTTGCTCCGTGTAAGTTTTCATTTACACAGCCTATAAGGATACCAACCTGTGTCGTCGCTACCTCTGTTGCCTGTTCTGCCTATTTGATTTGGTCGTCCCATTTGTTGAAGAGCAATTCTTTATGGCTTTCATCTATTCTAGGTGCATTTTCTCTTTTTGCTTCTTCCCCATTTTGCCAAGCTATATACTCTGTCACTTGTCTGTTGGCTTGGTCATAGTCACTTCACAAATCTGTCACTTGACTGGTGAGTTTGTCTCTCAGCTCGCAATAGTGACTCCACCGCGATAATTTCCGTCCCAACTCTTCCTGTTGCTGCAGAAGTTGCTCATTTAAACTAGTAGATTCTGAAACGAATTCGGAAAGCTTGGGCTCGTCCTTATGTATTTCATGCAAATCGTGCAACTGCTTTCCCTTTTCGTTCAGGCTTTTCTGATAGCTTATCTGCATCTATTGAAAATCTTCTTGTAGTTTCTCGAGTTGTTTGGACACTTCATTGCTGGCGTTGGCCTGTTGCAGTTGTTGTTGTAGTAGCTGTATATGGTTTTCTTGCTCCTTTAATAGTTGTTGTACTTCAGACGCCTTGTCAATAGTCGTAGAAGCGTATGCTCCTGCAATTTGAGACAATTTCGTGAGATTCTCCGTCGAGTTGCTGTTAGGGTCTTTCCACAAGACGTCTAAATGTTCGGCGCTCTGCGATAGCGTATTCTCCAGCTTTCTCTTTTTTCTTTGTCTTCTCACCACTGCTTTATGTTGAGGACTATAGAACACGTCCAGTGGGGGAATTTCTTCTACGCTAAGTACGAGTTCGGGAGACAGAGCGATATGATCATGTTCTGCTTCTGAGACGCTACCGACCACGGTTGAAACCATTTCCTTTGTTACTTGCACATTGCTTACAGGCGTCCTTGGGACATGCCCTTCCAGGTTGATTAGCTCGTTGAAGTTTTCCCACTCCTTATTGAGTTGTATCATGACGAGCGATGATGTAGTGACGGGAGGAGGGATATTCCTTGATGAGGAAGCAATAGTTTGTGGTTGCGACATGGCACTTGACTGGGCAGTATCTCCGGCTGCTTCTCCTAATTTCCCTTGGTCGCTTGCAGACCTCTTAGAGTGTTCAGGTGTTCTTTGAACAGCGTCAGATCTAGACTTGGAAGAATTGGAGTTTTCGCTGAGGCTGACACTTGGAGTAGGCTCTCTGGTGAGCGGCTGAAGCTTTTCTAGAGGGATGCCGGCTAGTCTTCTTTATCTGTATGACGAAAATATTTTGAGGTCGTCTGGGGACAACTTCGACTTAGCTTCTCGCAAAAATTCCTGGAATGAGCTTTTATTTCGAAACAAGTCATCAAATAAATCTTTCTTTCCCGCGAACACTTTTATTCTGACACTTGTAGTGAAATCATGGGCGACGTTATTTAGGTCAAAAGGTCGGGCAGGGAATTTAAACAATTTTAGGGATGTCACATTCCCTACTTCGGCAAAAGAATTCCCCACATCAAATAATGAGAAGGCCCCACAAGCTACAAGAAACTGAGGCCATATGGCCTTCTTCTTGTCTTTTAAATCTTTGGTTAGGCCACCTTCAGAGCAAGTCTGATAGGCGATTTCTCTGGCCAAAAGCTTGTTGGGGTAGAATGAGCCCATGGCAAATTTGATAGAGGTGAGGGGCGAACTGTGAATCCCATAGTACTTTGTGGTAAACATGAATAGGCGACGAGTTTTGGGTAGTCCATTTCCAACCCATAGTTGGAAACTTAGATACATAGCAAATAGAATCCATAATGTAAGCAAATAGATAAAACGGAGGGTAGACCCTTTGTGATGATGATCTCTTATTACGATAATTCATGACAACAGTAAACAAATTATCAGAACATATTTTGGCCCAATCTACGAGATCGGCATTTGTGCCAGCTTCTATGAGTGGCAGCCATTCAGCTGAAAATTTATTTATGTCTGGCATCCCAAACAGCCTGCAGAGCATGGCTGCAGCAAAACAATATGGAGATGTGAGAGAAATTGTGCTATACTTACCATTTTTATCCCTTTTCAGCGGCTCCTCTCTCCTGGTCCATTCTTTAGTGGTTTCTACTAGATTTGGGTTCTCTGCTGCAAATTTCTAGACAAATTGCGTGTTATAGGTCATCTGAGGCTCTGGAAGATGGTACATAAGCTTTAGGCCTTGTGCTGCAAATGATCCTATAAGCCCATGTCCTGGAGCCTTGAATTGTCTGCCTTGTAACTCTGTATTGTCGAGTATCCATTTGATCATATCCATATATGGCAATATCTTGGGTCTAGCTGCTATTCGATGGAGAAACGAACAAGCCAGCTCTTCTAAGGATGCCTCGGAAGAGTTTGGCGATCCCGCAGCGCTATCGGCCTTCAATACTTTGGGGTTTTCCTCCTCTAGCAGCCTATACATGCCTTCTGAGGTTGAAATTCCTGCGTCTCTGTTGCATGCAGTGTCTGTGTATAAGGGCGCCATCTCCTTTTCCTTTTCTTTTGCCTTGGAACCTTGGGCATTAGTCTTCTTTCCCATTTGCTTCTGCGTTTGGCTTTTGAATATTCTTATCTCCTAGTTCCTGTAGATTACAAGCGAGGCAGAAATGACTGATTGAGAAAGATGATGGGAGGGTTTTAAATGTAGACAATATACTAAATATGCCACCTTACGTGAAAACAATTCTTCAGCAAAGCATGCATCCTTATTTCATTAAATAACTGACAACTAACCTACTTACTATCATTAAAAGCGCATGATTTGAAGCCAAATTATGGTAAGTGGTCTATCTTTGAACGGTGTGCCAAAAAGATTTGCGGTTTAAATGATTTATGATTCGCTTTATGCACTATCGAAGATCGTGCCGTCGTAAGGCGCGCTTATCGCAAATCGCTGGATCGCAGAATGTGTCATCGCGGCGATCGCAATATCGCAGGTCACAACATCGCGGATCGTAGGAGTTTGATGATTGTTAAGTATTTCGATTTCATTTCTGCGATGTGCGGTCATTGCGATCGGCGTTATCGCAGATCGGGAGTTTGTGATGTTTTCCATATGGACAGTGCTTCTTGCGACGCGACGTTATGCTTAACGTTTGGGGGGGGCCTTGCGCCTTAATGAAATTTCTCAAAGACCTTCTCCCCATCGGAGACTTAGGTGAAAATATATGGAAGACTGATTTTAAGCTTGCGATGGTATCTTTATTTTGAAGAAGGGAAATTTGACTTTTTCTCAAAATTACACTAGGGGTCCCCTATTTATTTAGTATCTTGGGTAGATAGCTAAATGAAAAAGGGGGGGGGGTTGTTGCTGGCCACAACAATACCCAAGCCTTATCAATCCTTTTTGAAAGTCGCGCTTAGCTTTATCACAATCAGGGATCGAAAGAATTCTTGAGTAGTTTCATTTATGTCATTACGGAATCCCCGATCGCCGATAGTGATATTACTAATTCACATTGGGAGCTTTTTAGGAGAGGACTTTTTGTTATATGCATATCACACTCCCCGATCGCCGATAGCGATATCGCATCGGAGCAAAGAGAGGGGACTTTTGGTTATGATTGCTTACCTTCCTGATAGCCAATAGTTATTTGCGCTTGTCGCATCGGGGAAAACCAATGGGTCCTTTGTTATGCATCCTTGGTTATTGGGATATGCGATCTTGCGTTCGCTTTATCGCAATAATAAACAATTATTCATTTTTTATTACAAGACCGATTATATGTTAACTCAAAAGGTTTTATAATGTTTTGTTTGCTTCCAGACCTTTTGAGGAATGATAAGTTGATACCAATTTAATATAAAAGGGACCCATTTCATATTATAGTTTTGAAAGTAAAATTTTATGAAATGGGGGGTTGTTGTATAGCACAACAGGTCCGTAAACAATTTTTGGTGCTGAAGAAGATATAAGTTCTGGAGCAACAGACCGTTGGTGAGTAACACCTTCTGAATCAGTTGTAGATGGAGCCGATTCAGGAATAGAAGTGTTAACCGTCACATTAGGATCAGTTGTAATGTCCTTTTGTTGTTGCAGAATTTCTTCTGTTGAGGCAGGGATACCAGAAATGTTTGGAGTAACCAAAGTCTCTGAGGATGCTGGAGTGCTTGTTTCAACCAACCTAGGGGACTTTGATCCGGTCAAACGAGTTCGCTTTGTCCGGAATGGTTTCGCTTCTGGAGTCAACGACGGTTGACTCGTAAATCTCCGTGAACGACGAGGTTTTGATTGAGTTTCTTCCACGATTGCGGATTACTTGATCAAATCAAAATAAAAGGGAAAAATGATTTTGCGAATTAAATGAATTTTAGATGCTTTGAAAAAACTTGTTTTTTCAATTTTAAAGAGTCGAGAGAAAACAAAAGATGGCTCTAGTCGCCTTCAATTTTTATTGAGCCTGAAGTGACAAGTGCTCAGAGGACCTTTTCCTTTAAGGAGTCTGAAAAGGAGAAAAATGGACTTCTCTGGAGATCTAGGCATAGGGGATTACCAAACCAATCGCAAAACTGTAGAATACTTTTTACGGTATGGCAGTCAATCTTCCCGAATGTTGTGTTTAGTGCATTGTGATTGATAGGGCGGCAGACACGGCTTCCTAAGGATAAAGGATGCAACCTATTGTGGTCTTCCAAAATATACTCGACGGTACGTGGGAACACAAGTCCGTACTGGCACTTTCCATCTCGAAGTGGAGGAATCACCCAACCAACAATGAAAACAATAGTTAGCAGGTTTTACGATGCCGGAATACGTATCTAGCCTAGACCTCTGGATGTTGTGTGTTAGGTTTCAAAGCGTTGTTAGATTCATTAAATTTATTTTGAGTTGATCTTGCTTAAAAATTTGCCTTTTAGGTTCACTGCGTGATGTGTATACAATTCCTAAAATGCAGTCTAACATGACAAACGAAGGTTTAATCTTCTTTTGGCAATGAAAATCCTAGCTACTAAGGAAATAAAGTTAAGAATCTTTTAGTAAAGAGCACAGAGCACACGCTAAATGCACTGTCCTGAATCAAACCAAGAATTCTAAATGCAAATGCACATGCATGTATTTGTTTTCAGCCTTCTTAATGTATGAATGATGATAAGAAAGACATGTGAAAATATGAATTATTTTTCAAAGCGACAACACTCAATAAATTTCTTTTCAAAATGAAGTGAAGGTAAGAGAGACACTTTGCACTTCCGAAATGAAAATTGCTTTTCGACAATTTAAAAAGTACTAATTCAAATCATATGCAATAGTAACTGTATAATCAACTATCAAGAACAATGGGATTGTCTTCTAAAACTGAAAACGATAGCTACAACACTTTCAGATCAAGAAATGACAGCTCGACTATGCTACTTTTTTGCAAAAGAGAACTGAAAATGGTGCACAATACATAAAAACACTTATAGTTCTTTTCACTATGGAGGTGGAATAATGTAAGAGAAGGGGGTTTTCACAGAGATACACTGACCACATATAGCAAAACTCCTGAATGGGACTGAAAATAGTGAGGAAAAAACCAAAGTAAAGTTAACCTTCCTGACCATCGCATGTGTCACACTGTGAATTTAGTATGCAGCGCACCTACTGCACTCGGGAAGTACGATGCATACACATTGCCTTGAAGGTAGGGTACGATGGTACTAGTGCGAGACTTTAAATGAGCTTTTACTCACAATTTGAAATTCAGTTCAGGGATTTAGGCCGAGTAAGTGATGTTCGGTATTTTTAAATCACAGGGGTAGATCTAAGAAGGTTACTAGAGCCACCACTTAGGGCAATTAGACTGTTTGCAGATCGATTGTTTAATTCATAAACAAAACTTGGAGATAGACTGAAGCAACATTATTGTATAACAAATGCAGTTCGAAGGCTAGCTGGCTTGGCTTCAGGCTTCGTCTGTAAGTTTATAAAAGAAACAAAGATAGGCTAACAAACAATCTAGTCGCTCCCCAGTGGAGTCGCCATTTCATTACCGAGAATAGTGTCCACTCGGATGCTGCTATTCCCACTAAGACTGGTAGCTATCTTAGAAACAAACAAGTAAAGTCTACTTTCGTTTTCCTTTATGAAAATAGATAAGAGTGGAATAAAGGAGACCAACCTTAGTCTTGCGCTTGATTTCCTTGTTTGATTCCTCTCCTTCCTGATAGAGCTTTGCCGCTTCTTCTTCGTCTGCCCAACTTCAAAGAGCACCTGTCGAATCACAACAACATACTACTATTGAAGAACAAAGATCCATATTCATAAATAACATAGGATCAGATATGTGTTAACCATACAAATTCCTATATAAGAAAACATACAAGAATATGGAGGAAAACTTGAATAGCTTTATTAAGATCAAAAGTAGCAAGAGGATTACAACCATATGTTCTGACCCAGCATCATCCTCTAGCAAGAAAGCCCCTCTTCACCTCAAGTAAAGCTTAGATCACCCAACACTGTGTATGTACACCAGAATACCAACAACACTTCTCTATAGATTACAAAATTCCAGCCTTTGGATCTCAGTGATGAGGGATCCATATATAGATGATTACAGAGAGGTGAGTCATCTTTTGGGATCTTGATTAGTGTCTTCTCTCTGATAGTTCCTGCTTCCACTTGGAGAATGAAGATCTCTTACTCATCCCTGGTCGAAAATGGTGTGGCAAGTGTCAGAGGGGAAGCTTATGGAAGATTCCATGATCTTCCACCTCGCATTTTTGTCCCTGCCATTTGTCCATTCCCGACCACCGCACCCTACAGAGGAGAAAATCAGTATGCATCACACCCTGTACATTGGGAAGGTGATATGCATCGCACCCTCTACATTGAGCTTTCAGTATGGTCCAGTTTTGACCATTTATGAGCAGTTTTCAGTGGAGAACGTTTGGGAGATGATGTAATCAGTTGACCTTGTTCCTTTAGGTAGTGAAGCAACGCTTTTAGGGACTTAAGAGCCCTCAGTTTATGGACATTTAGGATTGCCGTTGAAGTGCCCAAAAATGTCTATAACACAGGTAGCCTTTGAAATTGCTTTTTCTATTCAATTACAGGAGTAAATAAAAGCTACTTCAGTCTATCTCCAATCTAGTTTTAGGCTTTGAATAGTTCTCTCAAATACTTTATTAGTCCCTTGTTTCAATAGATCTTCAGGAAAATTCAAAAGTCCCATATTTAAAACTTCCTAGGAGGATATTGTCAAAAGTTGTATCCTTTAGATATTTCAATAAAAACCAAAAAATGTATTCAGAAGCTGGCTCAAAAGAAGAATATCCATTACACTAGATCAAATCCAGATCCAAATCCTCCAGCTGTGTTTCAAAATCCTAATCTAATTCCCAATAAACTTAGAAGCCAGCAGAGCCAAGAACATTCTTCTAGTTCACCCCTTGACACATATCAGCAGAACCTTACCCAATCTGAGCTTACTCATGGAAAAGCACTAGCCCTTTCTACCATTACTATTGCCTCTCCTAGTTCACCATTAGCATGCCAGACCATCTTTTCCACTCCCCCATCCACAACACATATTTCAACTGGTATCCCTTCTCTTCTGGCTGTTACACTTATTTATGCAAATATGGAAAACCGATATGCTCCCCTACAATTACCTGCAAATCCAGGGGCTATGCCTCAATATTATCAAAGAAAAATTACTTATTTTGATGGCACTAGCACTTACACAACTCAACAACACACCAGGAAAATGATGGATTATTTTGAAAACTATGAGATTGATGATGATGATGTAAGAATGAAAGTCTTTGTCCAAAGCTTAACTGGAGATGTTAGAACCTAGTTTAGAGAACTCCCTACAAACATTATCCATGATCTAGACGCTCTTTATCAGACCTTCTTAAATAGATAGGAAAAGAAAAAGGATTCTCTCCATATTTTATCAGAATATGAAAACTTAAAGAAAGGTCCATATGAAACTATTCAAGATTACTGCACTAGATTTAATAATGTATACAATGCTATTCCTCAGAATCTCAGACCTCCACCGGACTTGGCCTTAATCAAATTCCCTGATGTATTTGACTCTGACATGGCATATCAACTTAGGGAAAGAGCTCATAGAAGCCTAGAAGAAATGTAGAGTATAGCTGTCAGTGTCGAGGCCAATTTGATCTCCAAACGAGCTAGAGCCAGGACTGAAAGGAGAGTACCTTTAAAGGAAGAACCCTCTGCTTTTGAAAAAAAAATAGATGTTATCATTAAAGGAATGGATAGACTTGGGGATATGGTAGAAATGATCCGAATGGAAAATGGAATCGACCCTTGGTACTCATCCACCCATATTATTCATTTACCCATGGAATTTACCCATGGTATTCATTCTCCCATGGTATTGTGACATCCACCCATGGTATTCATTCACCCATAGAATTGACCCATGGTATTGTAACTAAGAAATACTATAAGTAACAAGTCACATTTTGTAAAAGGACAGATTGTCCACCACAATGTAACCTTTACAGTTCAGAGGCATGTGGCCACCACATCTCTTCTTAGAGATAATCTACCATCACAGTAGATGTTTTATTTCCATTTCTGGTTGTAAGCATATTTAAGTATTTTCCATTAATGAAATGAAGGATTATTTCCACTGCATATCTGTCTTTATAATTATCTTTTTATTTTGTTGCATTCCTATTTAAATCCAGATCAGTGGGTTTTAATAAAAAGTCTCTTTGTGGTTTTGTTTATTGGGCATTCTCCTATTTTTCTTATGGCAATTCAAGTTTTCAGATCTTGGGGGTTTCTCCTCGCAACATCCATTTCAATTTTTTAGATCTTGGGGGCCTCCCTGCAAGATCCTGATCAGTGATGAGGGTTTCATGCATATTTTAGTCTCAATTTTTTTTCAGAAATATTCAACAAACTTTAGGCATGTGTTGCGACCTCCACAAAGCACTTTCTTGGGCCGAGCAGGAAGAATTTTTATTTTTTCATTTTTTTTGCAGGATTTTTTGTTTTTTGGGTGGCGAGTTTGCAGATCAGATCTGAAAATTTTGGTACAAAATTTACAAAAAACAAATATCAGATCTAGATTCCTTGTGAAAAAGTACCAAAATTAAAAAAAACAAACAGCCAAATCAGAGTCCAGATGAGGGAGATAACGCTGATTTAAAATTAGCTACGTCGTAGAATTTTTTTCTGACGACAACTGGTGGATGGCGACTCTTCTGTCATTTTTTAAAGTTTTTGTGCAGAATTTTAAAAAACAAATTGTAGATCTGAGCTCCTCTTGAAAAATCACCCAATTTCAAAAAAAAAAATGGGTCTAATTGGAGTTCAAATGTGTTAGATATCACTCATTTAAAATCAACTATTTTTTCAAAGCTTTTGTGATGGCAGAAAACATTGCAGTGCGAATCAGAGATTCTAGGGTGTCTAGATAAGGATTTCCAACACATGGGAAGATGCAAAATGATCATTTTGCTTCCAAAAAAAGGTTATAATAAATATTCTAAGTTATATTGGCTGAGTTATGTCCATTTTAATTATGGAGTAGCATTTGGAGCGAGTATTGAAGACGTGCCCTCCCACCCCACTTTAGTAGGCACTTGCTTCACATTCATCAGTTTCAGCATAGCAGCATTCGGCTTGGGTTATTTGGAGATGTGCCCTCCCACCCCAGGCTATGTAGGCACCTCCTACTTCATCAACAACCAACATCACGGTTATGGGTCGACCGCACAAAATCCTTGTCATTGAAGTCCATTTGCTAGGCCGCACACTGGTAGTATCACAGTTGGTCACTAGCATTACAAGGTATCTCTATCCTCGGATCTTTGTTTGTCATGGTTATGGTTCATTCACAAACCCACACTTCATCAAAGTCCATTTGCGAAGCTGCACACTGTCAGAATCACAGTTGGTCACAAGCATTACAGGGTATCTCTATCCTCGGATCTTCGTTCATCATGGTTATGGGTTAACCAGATAAAACCCTTATCGTCAGTGGCTCTTCATATTCAACAAAGGCTTCACAGGAGGTAACTTTACGCAATGGGGACCATTGCTTCTTAAGGAGGGAGGAATGATACGAATGGAAAATGGCATCAACCCTTGGTACTCATCCACCCATATTATTAATCGACCCATGGAATTTACCCATGGTATTTTAAATGGCATCCACCCATGATATTGTAAGTGACATCCACCCATGGTATTCATTCACCCATGGTAATGGCCCATGGTATTGTGACATCCACCCATGGCATTCATTCACCCATATAATTGACCCGTGGTATTGTAACTGAGAAATACTATAAGTAACAAGTCACATTTTGTAAAAGGACAAATTGTTTGCCACAATGTAGCCTTTACAGCTCCGAGGCATGTAGCCGCCACATATCTTCTCAGAGATAAGCTACCATCGCCCTAGCTGGTTTATTTCCATTTCTAGTTGTAAGCATATTTCAGTATTTTCCATTAATGAAATGAAGGATTATTTCTGCTGCATATCTGTCTTTATGGTTATCTCTATATTTTGTTGCATTCCTGTTTAAATCCAGATTAGTGGGTTTTAATAAAAAGTCTCTTTGTGGTTTTGTTTATTGGGCATTCTCCTATTTTTCTTCTGGCAATTCAAGTTTTCATATCTTGGGGGTCTCTCCTCCCAAGATCCATTTCAATCTTTCAGATCTTGAGGGCCTTTCCCCCAAGATCCGGATCAAGAAACCATTGAAAGAAAATCATCTTGGGATGGTCAACCAAGTAATGCTAGAAGAAATCCAAACTTTAGAAAAAATCAAAACCCTAACATTGTAAAATCTGGGCCTGACCAAAGCATTAGACCTCCATTCCAAGAAAAATATGCTAAAGATTCAACTTCTAGTGAGCCCACAGAAGACACTCAAATTAACTTAATGGGTCTTAATAGTGAACAACAAATTTTCCTAACCTAAGAAGACCAAGAGGCCTACTCTCTTAGTCAATTACAAATTCAAGCAGGGGAATCATTTTATTTTAGGGAGGGATATGACACAACCATCTATGAAGTTCATAAACAATATAATCTGAGAGGTAGGAGAATAGATGTCCCTGATGACAATAAACAGAAATAAACCAAGCAACCTACCAAAGCCAAAATCAAGAACCCTCCTATACAAACTCCTCCTAGAGCAATTCCTAACCTAAACAATCCAACAGTTGAAGATATTTCAGATAATCAACAACCAAATAAACAGTCTTCAACTTCCATTCCTTCCCAAGGAATTATGGGAAAACCTGCAGAAATTGACATAGAAACAACTTCAGCTCATGACAACATTCCTGTAAAAGAAATAGACACAAAGAATACAATAGAAAAAGAAAACCTTGCTGCTCGAAATACAAAAATTCAAACTGAAAAATCTTTCAACTTTGACACCGAAATAGGAAAGTTAAAGATAGCCATTCCACTATCAGAACTGGCTAAGCATCAAGTCTATAGAGAACAAATCAGCAGATCACTTCAAATTTCATAAAACATGGATGCAGTAAATGTCCTTGATGACCAACCTGAATTAATTTTTTGTCCTAAAGTGAACGGGAAATCGGTAGATGGAGGGGTTCCTCCTTTCTATGTAAGTCTGAACATTCCTGATAAGATACTTCACAATGCAATGTTTGATTCTGGTGCTTCTCATAATTTGATATCCAAATCTGTGATGGAGAAGTTGGACCTAGATATTACTAGGCCATACAAAGACTTGTTTTCTTTTGATTCAAGCCAGGTTAGATGTCTAGGACTAATCAAAGACTTATGTGTATCATTAGTCCAATACCCTCCCAAAACAATTCTAATGGATGTGGTGGTAGCTAATATTCCACCCAAATATGAAATGCTATTGTCTAGGTCTTGGGGAGCAAAATTGCAAGGATCATTACAATTGGACATGTCCTATGCTACCATTTCAGTATTTGGGCAACCAAAGAAGTTATATAGAGAGACTTTAATGAAGTATGCGGTAAGTAGTCAGGAGAAACCCCAAAATTTTCCCATCTATTCCATCATTCTGATATGGACTCCTTCATCCTATACAATGATGAAATTTACCCCCCAACTGATGTCAAGGCTTTGGATTTAGAGCAGAAAAAAAATCATAAAAGAAAACTCTAGTCCTCGCATTCAAGAAATCTCCGAGGATAACTATACATCAGACCACCAAGAAAAACCAGCGGAAAATAAAGAAGTGTGTCTGCCCATAAAACAATCATTCAGACTCCAAATCCTGACTATGAAAATGAAACCCTTTGGTATTTGGAATTTGATGGATCAGTCAATAAATTAGGAGCAGGGGTAGGAATTTGGGAGCATAATCTAGAAAATAACCATGCTGAAGGTCATGCATACAGGTTGAATTTTAGATGCACTAATAACATGGCTGAGTATGAAGCCCTCTTGCTAGGACTCAAATTGATCAAAAGCTTAGGAGTAGTTAGGGTATCAATTTTCGGAGACTCTGATTTGGTTATTCAACAAATGAAAGGAAACTTCCTCACAAATGATCTCAAATTAAGATCTTATAGAGGTGCAACAATTGAAATACTCAATACCTTTCTAGAAACACAGCTTGTCAAAATTCCAAGGAAACACAACCTGCATGCTCACATTTTGGCAAAATTTTCCAGCACTTGTAAACTGCTGTTTGAGCCTAATCATCATTTCACAACTGAGATTAAACACAGACCAACTGTACCTAACAATGTAAAAAACTGGCAAGTGTTTGACAATGACACTCAGATTAACAATTTCTTGACTTTAAAAGAAGAATTTTCTAGCAATAATATAGATATAGGCACTGTTTGTGAAATTGATCAAATAGACAAAATTGAAACACACATTTCAACTGAAACAGAAACTCAAATACTACATCCAACAAAATTTACCAACAAATAGTTGCAAGAGCTTAAAGAAATGGACTTTGATGAGACTATGGGAGGAGAATCTGAAGTTATTGATTTAAAGGACAATTATTTACTCACGGGACTAACTCCTCTGGAAGACATTTTTTAGTCAAATGATATTTCAAGGAAGCCCAAAATGTAGCCTCTAAATGCAGAGATTGAGGACTGTAACATTGGAACTGAACAAAGTCCTAAAATGACAAAACTGTCCAAAACTTTGCCTCCTAACGAGAAGCTTAAATATGTTGAACTGTTCAAAGAATTTCGGGACGTTTTTGCATTGAGCTATGAAGATCTCAAATCTTATGATACTTTTGTCATTCAACATACAATACCCCTCAAAGAAAATAAAAAACCTTTCAAACGGAAATTCAGAAGGGTCAACCTTGTACTCCTCCCTCTAATTGAAAAAGAATTCAAAAGAATGTGTGAAGCTAGGATAATTGCACCCATTAGATTTTCAGAATGGGTCTCTAATTTAGTGCCCACCAGGAAGAAAACAAGAGAAATTAGACATGTGTTGATTTGAGGAATTTAAATAAAGTCTCTTTAAAAGACCACTACCCCTTACCTAAGATGGATCACATTTTACAAAGGGTAGTAGGTGCCTCTAGAATTTCACTGTTGGATGGGTTTTCAAGCTTCAACCAGATTCTAGTTCACCCTGACGACCAAGATAAGACTACTTTTACAACACCTTGGGGAACTTTCAAATATGTGAAAATGCCATTTGGACTCAAGAATGCAGGGGCAACTTTCCAACGCGCAATGGACATAGCTTTTGCTAAAGAAATCCATGATTTCCTAGTCATATATCTAGATGACCTCACCACCTTCTCCAAATCGGACCAACAACATCTAAATCATTTGAGGCAAGTGTTTTTAATCTGCAGAAAATATGGTATATCACTAAATCCAAAGAAGTCATTATTTGGCTTAGAAGAGGGTAAGCTGCTAGGTCACATCATTTCCAAAGAGCGCATTAGAATTGATCCAGATAGAATACAATCCATTATGCAAGTTCCCCACCCTAGAAATATCAAAGACGATCAAGCTTTCCTAGGGAAAATCAACTTTTTAAGAAGATTCATACCCAATCTGGCTGAATTAATCAGACTACTGAACAACATGTTAAAGAAGGATTCCAAGGTCATGTGGACAGTAGAAGCCAAAAAAGCCTTTGAAGAAATTAAATTGGCTCTAACTAAAACACCAATCCTTACGAGCCCAAAGTTTGATAGGGACTTCATGATATTTTCATTTGCCTCAGAACATACCATTGCTACTATGTTATTGCAGAAAGATGATCAAGGATGTGAAAAACCCATAGCCTTCTTTAGCAAAGCACTGAGGGATGCACCTCTAAAATACCCAATCATGGAAAAATAGGCTTATGCACTTGTAAAAGCCATCAAAGATTTCATAGTTTATATCTTATACTCTATTGTAATAGCTTATGTGCCAAATATTGTCGTCAAAGATATCCTAACTCAGGAAGGAATTGAAGGCAAACGTGGCAAGTGGATAGCTAACATTTTGGAATATGACATTGAAATTAAACCAACAAATCTAATAAAAGGACAAGGGTTAGCTAAACTTATGACTAAAACCAATTTTCAAGCCCTTGATATCAATGAACTGGATAATGAACAGGAGATGGCGACTCCATAGATCAATCAAGCCTTTTTACAATCACCTTGGTATGTTGATATAATTTATGTATTGCTAAACCTGCAGGCTCCTCCAGGATTATCCAGAAATAAGAAAAGATTTCTAAAAATGAAAGCTTCAAAATTTTGTATTTTAGATAATACTTTATTTTGGAAAAATCATGAAGGAATTTTACTAAATTGTTTAACAAAGGATAAAATTGACAAAGTGCTGAAAGAACTACATGTAGGGGACTGTGGTGGACATTTGTATTGGAAATCAACTGCTGATAAAATCCTAAGGGATGGATTTTATTGACCCACCCTATTTTCTGATGTGAAAAAAATTGTTACTTCTTGCCATAAATGTCAAATCTTTGAAGGCAAGAGGAAGCTTTTGCCTCCACCCCTTAAAACAATTTCTACTGAAAGACCATTTCAACAATGGGGGTTAGACAGCTCATGGGGCTTTGGATTGACGGTGAATGGGTGCACTGTTAAAGCACTCCTTGCGATAGGTCACTGGTTCAAATCCCTTGTGGGCACTTAGGTTAGTCTAAACTTATAAAAAAATATAAACTATAAAAAATAAAATATAAAAAAATATAAAAAAAACAATGGGGTTTAGACTTTATTAGAGAAATCCATCCTCCCTCCTCCGACCAACATAAATGGATCCTGACTGCCACAGACTATTTTACCAAGTGGATAGATTCCATCCCTTGTAGGCAAGCCAATGATTCAGTGATCATGCAATTATTAGAAACCAACATCCTGTCCAGATTTGGCTGTCCTAAAAAGATTATCACTGACAATGCTGCTGCTTTCAAGTCCAAGAGAATGATCAATTTTTGTCACAAGTACCACATTTCCTTAGGCCACTCTACAGCCTATTATCCTCAAGGTAATGGTCTAGCTAAGTCATCCAATAAAATCCTGATCAGTATCATTAAGAAAGTATTGGAAGAAAACAAGAAAAACTTGCATAAGAAGCTTATCAATGCACTATGGGCAGACAGATTGACTACAAAGAGGTCAATTGGAACAAGCCCCTATGAATTGGTTTATGGCATGGAGGCTATTTTTCCTTCATATTTAGGGGTCCCTGTGATGAAGTTGCTACAAGAAGTGCAGGCAGAACCAAATGACATTCAGAGAAGAATAAATCAAACTATTCATTTACAACAGACCAGAGAAGAGGTATATCAGAGATCTCAAGTGTTACATGAAAAGCTCAAGAAGATATTTAATAAGAGCACCAAGGCAGAGGATTTCTATATTGGAGACAAGGTTTTAAAATGGGACTCAAGGAGAGAAGACAAAGGAAAACATGGGAAGTTTGACTTCCTATGGAGGGGACCTTTTATCATCCAGGCTATACAAGGAAACAATACTTACTTTTTAAAGAGCCTGGATGGTGCAGAAGCAAAGGGAGGGTCAGTTAATGGCTGGATGCTCAAGCACTATTTTGATCCAACTGTCTAAGGTATTTTTGTCTTAACCTATACATACTTTATATTTAATAATGTCTAGGCTCGGATTGGATAGCAAATTTGTTGAAGTAGAAGCCCAAAGAGAAGGCCCTAAGCTTCACAACTAATATTGTCATAAGTATAATAAAGCAACCAGCAGAAGCAGATTTCAGAGCAAAAACAGAGGTGTAATTGTTTGGATCAGCTCATGAGAGATGTGTATATCTTACATGGTCCTCTGAACAGTTTGTTCACTTATAGCAAAGCAAAATTTTAGAATGCAGCAAGAATTGTACATAAGATCATCTAACTTGTTGTTCTTGACTTTTCATCAAGAAAAGCCATCCCCAAGTCGAGCCACTGTTAGGTTCCTATACCAATAGGTGTCATTTTTCATGATTGGCATTGAAGAGGTCTAATATGTTTATACATTTGGTTGGTTGCAAATGTTTTCCATATTCCCAAGAAATCAAAAAAGTTAAAAAATGTAAAGAGGGTATGCCCTAAAAGAAAAAACAAAGGGCAAGAAAAATGAAATGGTCAAGAAAATGAAAGAAATGAACCCCAAACAAAGGACCATGAAAGTGTGCAAGTCTAAAATGCCACTACTGTTCTATTTTTGCAAAAATATGATGGTGGACAGCTTGTTCATTTATGCCACCATGGATGGATGGCCAAACAATTTAATCTTGGCTAGTTCAAGTTTGAATTTACTTGTCTTAGAGATAGAGAAATAATACATGTCCAAACTGTTCAATCTTGGCAGATAAATAGATAGGTAGAGAAGCAGAGGAGCTCAACTGTTAAATTTGAGCCCTTGAAGGTTATAAGGGTAGATATAGATAGGATTCCAATGAAAAGAAAAGAATATTGAAAGGGTCTACTAGTCCAAGTGCACCCATAAAAAAAGAAAAAAGAAAAAATGTTAGGTACAATAGGCTGGGTAGGCAGTTTTGGTGTTGCAAAAGCATGCTTATGGTTAATTTTGTCTCTCAAAGATGTTCATATTATTGTTATCATAAGTACCATGGCAGCTGTTTGATTACAAATCAAGTGAGGCATGACTAACTTCCCTTCACACTTCTCCCAAAATCACTTACTAACCTCCCCCCAAGGATATTGAGATCTGCTCACTATTCTTAAATCACTCCATTTCATGAAAAAGCCTGAGTAAAATAACATTCTTGCTTTAGGCAAAGAAGCCACATTTCTTGTGTAAAAACCCTCTTTCATCCCCCTAGTCTAATGTTTTAAACATTATAAACTTAGCACTTACCTTTCAAAAATATCATATTAACAATTGACTTTATTATTTAAAAACCCGCGCAAATATACCCCTCCTATATTATGTTTATAATAAAAACCCCACTTATTAATATTTCCCGTCCCAAGTTAGATAATCATATTTCACTATGTTAGGGATTAATAGATCCATTTGGGATTTATTAATAACCTTCCGTGTAGGTTTTAACCCTGTACAGAAATTACCTGCATACGAATTCTAAAGCAAAGAAAATAAACAATGTGAGAGCATAACACATAAAACACATATGCATAGAGATTTTCCCCTGGATCCCAAAACCAGGACTACCAGTTTGATTTTTCATTATTTTCCTTTCAATGTTACAATACATATTTATACATGCCGAAGCATCCAATACCATGGACCGAAAAACCATCACATCCAAAACCATGGACCGAAAACCATCACATCCAAAACCATGGACTGAAAACCATCGCGTCCAAAAAACATGTGCGAAAATCATGCACAAAACCATAGGTGGGTCCGCGCAACCTAACATAGGGTCCAAAAGTGGGGTTACGGGTACCCCTAAAACCCCCTATGACCTCCCCCCCCTCTAACTCCCTGTTAACTATGTGGGCTAGTTGTGGAAAGAATATAACACAACCCAACATCCATGCGAAGATGCCTCTTCCTTGGATAGGGAGTTGGTTGGATATAGGGTTAATAAATAACCCCACGGTCATATATTTGGTCATATTAAATATTTAACTTTCTATTTACTAATACCAGTGGCGTAAAATTCTTTCATCCTAGCCCTATATTAAATTATAATTGTTAATTTACCATGGGAATGATTAATGGAAGTGATAATTCTATCAAGGGCTGTAGCTAATGAAACTTGTGATGGCTCCCTTTTGTTCCTATGCTATTCAATCAATAATTTTAATGGATTTAAAGATTTTGTAATTTGTGTTTGTGGGTTAAGATTTTCCTCTATGTTGATGTTTTCTTGTGGATATATTATTGGGTTAGTTTCTAGATTTTATTTTGGGTTTTAGCCATTGTAATGGATTATAATTAATTTGTAATTAAAAAAGAGTATTTCAAAAATTTAAATTTTTTCTTTCATACAAAAAGAAAAGAAGTAAAGAAAGACGACTTACCTCTTAAGCTAAAATACTAGGGAACCTCTAAATCCTCTAGAGTTGAAAACCTTGAATAGGGCTTTATATGTTCTAGCTGCATTGGAAAGTGGTTAGAAAATGGGAAACCATTGGGAAAAATGAAACCCCATGACATTTTTTTTTTGAATAGTGCACCCATTTTTTTTAAACATGTGTGCATTAATAGTGTATGCACATTATTAATCAATGGTCATGCACTAGGATGATTGGAGAAATATGTTATCAAAGATTTAGTAGAATATACACTTTACATTAAATTCACGATGGTTCCTAGTGCCTGTTTATTATATATATTATTATATATTATAATAATATATTTTTATATATTTATATATATTATATTATCATATATATGGTTTTAAGTAAATGAAAAGACTCAATGTCCAAGGGATGAGACAATCTAGGGACCAATCTGCGTGCTCATCAAAATATTGATGAGGGGTAGTGGGGCACTCCAAAGATCAAAAGGTGGTTTCTGTTGAGATAATGGACCTGTTAAATCAGAGTGGGGTGAAAGAGATTAGCGGATGAGTTTTTAAATCATCTAAGGGATGTTATGCAAAAGGAGGTATGAAATTCGATGCATTATTGATTTGTCTAGTGCATTTTATGACTCTTTGTGTTGACCGCCTATTGAGAAATCGGGAGGCTTGTAAGTTAGATTATATTTCTTTTTCTTTGACAAATGCTTGTGAAATTTTTTGGATTCTTATTAATTTTGTTTTGTTTTTCTTCATTAAACAAATATCAAACATAGAAAATAGGAAGATCACAAGAAAAAAATTGAACACAAGATATAGGCTCAAAGCCTCGGAAAAACCCCTCTGAGGGAAAAACCCACAAAATTTATCTTCTTATAGAATCGATTCAAAGTGACACAACCAATACCCATGACCATAAATGGACTCCAATGATCTATATTCCAAGTCAAGCCCTCCTTTATGTACAACAAATCCATCAACAAGAGACGAGCAACAAATCTTCAACAGGAGATGTGATAAGTCAGAACTTCCACAAATCATACATCAAGAAAAAACTTCTTAAATTTCAGACTCCGACACTCCTCTTCTTTTGTGAAATTTCGGAACAGATCATGTGAAATTGTGTGTCCATATGACCTCCAACTCAACCTCTACTTATACTGTCCAGAGGGGTTCGAATAAACATGTCCTTTGGGGAAAGGCCGACTTTGCATCTAAGGGGAATTTTGACCCAAATTAAATATTTTAAACTTCCTTTTCCATACTATAAGCCTTTGACTTTGACCAATACAAATAATAATGAGCATGAAGAACATGCTTCAATAAACTAATAATTTTTACTTGACCATGAAAGCCATGCTTAAAAAATAAAATTTATTTTTCTTATTTTCCTTCTTTTTTCTTTTTAAATATAAAATATAAAATGAAGTAAATAATTATGAAGACCAAATCTATTTACATTTTCTAACACTCCCACTCAACATGGGAGGTATTCATAATACCACAATTGGTACAAGGGTACTCTCAAATTTAAATATTCTCATAAGTGTCAGATTGGTAAAAATATTTATGCATCAACATAATAATTAACATTTTCAAATAGTAAGGCCTTTTGACTAACAAGCTCTAACTCTCCACAACATTAGAGAACAATACTGGGAGGTGTTGTTACACTGGACAAATCCCTCTTGTGGACAAGAGTGATCTCCGTAGATCCTTGATGGAAACTAGAAACAAGAAATACATTTGAACTGACTCTTTCTCTCAGTTGAACTTATTTGATGATAAGAATTAAGGCTAATGGATGAGCCTCTTACCTATTTCATGAAATGCTCGATGAAGATCCCTTGTTGTGATTTGATGCATCTCAATACTTGATAAGACCTGCAATCATATACCATAAAAGGATCAAAAGTACATGTGATATAATAATCCAAACAAAACTTAACCTAATGATCAAGGAAATTAAGAATTGAATTTTCCTTAAAAACTTTATAAACAATTATAAAGTATTCATGATTCTAATAAGACAAATCAATGGGATAAAGTGTTCATTTACATTGATCAAAGATAAAGAGGAGCCTTACAACCTTCACCTTGATGTCGTGAGGCCCCTCCCAATGCCTTCAATCTCCTCCTTAGATAACAAGCTTTCTAATATCAAACTAACAACATAAGTTTATCTTATCTGAGTTATGACCCCCTCAATCCCTCTACCCTCTAGTCATTTTATAGGCCAAGAGGAAGAAGTTTCACATCCAAAATAGGAGGATGAGACTCCTTAATTGAGGGATTAGGTTTCCACGAGGAAAGGGATTAAGATGCATCATCTAATGGTTATAGTTCGAATAGTCATCACCTGGAAGCTTTTAGTTGGGAAATATTCAACCAGTTATGTTTCTAGAATGTAATTTTTATTTTTACTTTTCTAGAATTCACCTGCGTAGGTTTATACTGGCAGACATAGCACAAATTTTCACTATTCTTGTAGTTAATTCTAGCTAATGCGTGGAGAAAGCTAGAAAAATCAACGCGGGTGAAACTTAATAAGGTGTGACAACTATTTTTCCCAAATTTCTCATCTACTTCAAGGTAATTTTGGTTGTTTGACTTCTAAGGGAGTTCATTCAAACATGTTCACGGATGGTAAAAAGACCCATAAGTTGATCAAGTGTCATGGCAACAAATTGACATGTAACATATTTCTCCCTAAAGTGCGAAGACTGTAAAATAAGTTTAAAATATTGAAGCGCTTTATCATTCCAATAATCAAATCATAGGCAATGGTTGGAAACTTGAAGGGAACATTAAAGGATTACAATGCAAATGTATATCAATAATCATCATTGAGGTAGGCCTTCCCATACTCAAAGTAAAGTGAACTTAATGACCAAGCATGGAAAAACCAAAATCATATAGATAGTAGACACAACATGGATGCAACCACCTATCATAAATGGGTCCACATAATCATGAATGTAAAATATCCTGGAAACTTGGATTGATGAAACTAGATCTAGGGTTGTGCTCTCCATCTCTCGATCCATAGTACGAATTTAACCATGTGAATGAATGTTTTGATGTTGAACATGGTAGAAACCACTTGATTACTGGTCAATGATGTGAACCGTTAACAAGTGCCAGAGAAACCACCAATAATGACAATGATTCTCAAAGTACTTCCAGTACAATCTATGAAGTGCGAATAGGTGATCTGAGGTCGAACACTCATAGAATCATTTAATCAAAGGACAATGATGAGAACCTATTGTTGAGGGAGAGAAACCTACCATTAAGGCATGCAGGTATCAAAGTACTGAAAGTTTCTAGATCAACTTCCTAGATAGTGAGTTGAAGTCAATAGGAAGCGACCCGTTGTAGTAAAGCTTATGACACAAAACACAATGTCAAGTTTTGAAAATAGTTTGCAAGGAATGACTCAAGGATGGCTGACACGATTGAAGACTAGAATTTGCAAAGGAAATTTGAACTGAGTTTGAACTTCTCTTGAACACATAACGACATGACAATTGACTTGGTAGCATTTGACTTAATGATAATACCAAAAACCATGAATACTTTTAATGAGGTTAGATTAATTGTAAGATAAATGTATTTCCCAACCCGCACATGAGTGTGATGGAGTGTTGTGTTCAAGAGCGACATGATACCTTTAGAATATGAAAATGTAAAATGGACACCTTTTCCCAATTTTTCCCCACCATTATTGGCAAGTACCTCTTTATTTTTTTACAAGCTTGATGAGGATAACATATGCTTGGAATGTAAGCTCATCCTTCAGATGAGTCCATCAAATTATTTTTAATGAACCATAAGAAGGAATGTTTCAGTCTCGTTATGCTTAACAGGTCCTATATTGTTTAGTTTTTATGAGTCCAATAAAGGAGTAAATCAGTGTCATTTTATTTTAAAGAGTTTGAAAAGGAAACAAAAAGGAAACTTATTTAGTTCTTTTACCGTAAACTTTTAACGAGACTGAAGAAAGTAAAGGTCGACGTTTTTTAGTTTTAGAGAGTCAGGAGAAAAACATAAGTAGACTCCATCAGGCTCTTTTTCATAAGTTTTAGTCCCTCGGTTCCAAAAAATAATAAAATAAATATAAGATAGAACTCTATTGAACATGTTCAGTCAACGTATACATTTTTCATAAATAGTCCTATCTCAGTTCGTAAAAGGGGTAAACTTATACTGAGTGGACGGTTGTCATTTATGTAGGAATTTACAGGGTAAGTTCCTCAGACAGAACACCAAAGGACACTACTCACAAATAGATCATAGATCAATACACCAATATTTTTGACGTGGTTAAAACCCTCAAAGAGGGAAACAGTCCACGGCCTGAGCCAACATGGCCACTTCAGGCAATTTATTAATAAAAGAATG